>OU892278.1:38580936-38837438 GCA_917834065.1 Ceutorhynchus assimilis | reverse complement strand
GTCAACTTTGGGGTTGAATTTCCCCCCCTTCAACCCCGAGATAAACATGTGCTTTTTTGATATTTTACTCGTATCTATCCAAGCAATAATTGGACCAACTTTGAATCTGCTACAAATTTTTCAAGGAAGTTTGATTTTTTTTCGTCAACTTTGGGGTTGAATTTCCCCCCTTCAACCCCGAGATAAACATGTGCTTTTTTGATATATTACTCGTATCTATCCAAGCAATAATTGGACCAACTTTGAATCTGCTACAAAATTTTTCAAGGAAGTTTGATTTTTTTCGTCAACTTTGGGGTTGAATTTCCCCCCTTCAACCCCGAGATAAACATGTGCTTTTTTGATATTTTACTCGTATCTATCCAAGCAATTAATTGGACCAACTTTGAATCTGCTACAAAATTTTTCAAGGAAGTTTGATTTTTTTCGTCAACTTTGGGGTTGAATTTCCCCCCTTCAACCCCGAGATAAACATGTGCTTTTTTGATATATTACTCGTATCTATCCAAGCAATAATTGGACCAACTTTGAATCTGCTACAAAATTTTTCAAGGAAGTTTGATTTTTTTTCGTCAACTTTGGGGTTGAATTTCCCCCCTTCATCCCCGAGATAAACATGTGCTTTTTTGATATTTTACTCGTATCTATCCAAGCAATAATTGGACCAACTTTGAATCTGCTACAAAATTTTTCAAGGAAGTTTGATTTTTTTCGTCAACTTTGGGGTTGAATTTCCCCCCCTTCAACCCCGAGATAAACATGTGCTTTTTTGATATATATCTCGTATCTATCCAAGCAATAATTGGACCAACTTTGAATCTGCTACAAAATTTTTCAAGGAAGTTTGATTTTTTTCGTCAACTTTGGGGTTTGAATATTCCCCCCTTCAACCCCGAGATAAACATGTGCTTTTTTGATATATTACTCGTATCTATCCAAGCAATAATTGGACCAACTTTGAATCTGCTACAAAATTTTTCAAGGAAGTTTGATTTTTTTCGTCAACTTTGGGGTTGAATTTCCCCCCTTCAACCCCGAGATAAACATGTGCTTTTTTGATATATTACTCGTATCTATCCAAGCAATAATTGGACCAACTTTGAATCTGCTACAAAATTTTTCAAGGAAGTTTGATTTTTTTTCGTCAACTTTGGGGTTGAATTTCCCCCCTTCAACCCCGAGATAAACATGTGCTTTTTTGATATATTACTCGTATCTATCCAAGGCAATAATTGGACCAACTTTGAATCTGCTACAAAATTTTTCAAGGAAGTTTGATTTTTTTCGTCAACTTTGGGGTTGAATTTCCCCCCTTCAACCCCGAGATAAACATGTGCTTTTTTGATATATTACTCGTATCTATCCAAGCAATAATTGGACCAACTTTGAATCTGCTACAAAATTTTTCAAGGAAGTTTGATTTTTTTCGTCAACTTTGGGGTTGAATTTCCCCCCTTCATCCCCGAGATAAACATGTGCTTTTTTGATATTTTACTCGTATCTATCCAAGCAATAATTGGACCAACTTTGAATCTGCTACAAAATTTTTCAAGGAAGTTTGATTTTTTTCGTCAACTTTGGGGTTGAATTTCCCCCCTTCAACCCCGAGATAAACATGTGCTTTTTTGATATATTACTCGTATCTATCCAAGCAATAATTGGACCAACTTTGAATTCTGCTACAAAATTTTTCAAGGAAGTTTGATTTTTTTCGTCAACTTTGGGGTTGAATTTCCCCCCTTCAACCCCGAGATAAACATGTGCTTTTTTGATATATTACTCGTATCTATCCAAGCAATAATTGGACCAACTTTGAATCTGCTACAAAATTTTTCAAGGAAGTTTGATTTTTTTTCGTCAACTTTGGGGTTGAATTTCCCCCCCTTCAACCCCGAGATAAACATGTGCTTTTTTGATATATTACTCGTATCTATCCAAGCAATAATTGGACCAACTTTGAATCTGCTACAAAATTTTTCAAGGAAGTTTGATTTTTTTTCGTCAACTTTGGGGTTGAATTTCCCCCCTTCATCCCCGAGATAAACATGTGCTTTTTTGATATATTACTCGTATCTATCCAAGCAATAATTGGACCAACTTTGAATCTGCTACAAAAATTTTTCAAGGAAGTTTGATTTTTTTCGTCAACTTTGGGGTTGAATTTCCCCCCTTCAACCCCGAGATAAACATGTGCTTTTTTGATATATTACTCGTATCTATCCAAGCAATAATTGGACCAACTTTGAATCTGCTACAAAATTTTTCAAGGAAGTTTGATTTTTTTCGTCAACTTTGGGGTTGAATTTCCCCCCTTCAACCCCGAGATAAACATGTGCTTTTTTGATATATTACTCGTATCTATCCAAGCAATAATTGGACCAACTTTGAATCTGCTACAAAATTTTTCAAGGAAGTTTGATTTTTTTCGTCAACTTTGGGGTTGAATTTCCCCCCTTCAACCCCGAGATAAACATGTGCTTTTTTTGATATATTACTCGTATCTATCCAAGCAATAATTGGACCAACTTTGAATCTGCTACAAAATTTTTCAAGGAAGTTTGATTTTTTTCGTCAACTTTGGGGTTGAATTTCCCCCCTTCAACCCCGAGATAAACATGTGCTTTTTTGATATATTACTCGTATCTATCCAAGCAATAATTGGACCAACTTTGAATCTGCTACAAAATTTTTCAAGGAAGTTTGATTTTTTTCGTCAACTTTGGGGTTGAATTTCCCCCCTTCAACCCCGAGATAAACATGTGCTTTTTTGATATATTACTCGTATCTATCCAAGCAATAATTGGACCAACTTTGAATCTGCTACAAAATTTTTCAAGGAAGTTTGATTTTTTTCGTCAACTTTGGGGTTGAATTTCCCCCCTTCAACCCCGAGATAAACATGTGCTTTTTTGATATATTACTCGTATCTATCCAAGCAATAATTGGACCAACTTTGAATCTGCTACAAAATTTTTCAAGGAAGTTTGATTTTTTTCGTCAACTTTGGGGTTGGAATTTCCCCCCTTCAACCCCGAGATAAACATGTGCTTTTTTGATATATTACTCGTATCTATCCAAGCAATAATTGGACCAACTTTGAATCTGCTTACAAAATTTTTCAAGGAAGTTTGATTTTTTTCGTCAACTTTGGGGTTGAATTTCCCCCCTTCATCCCCCGAGATAAACATGTGCTTTTTTGATATTTTACTCGTATCTATCCAAGCAATAATTGGACCAACTTTGAATCTGCTACAAAATTTTTCAAGGAAGTTTGATTTTTTTCGTCAACTTTGGGGTTGAATTTCCCCCCTTCAACCCCGAGATAAACATGTGCTTTTTTGATATATTACTCGTATCTATCCAAGCAATAATTGGACCAACTTTGAATCTGCTACAAAATTTTTCAAGGAAGTTTGATTTTTTTCGTCAACTTTGGGGTTGAATTTCCCCCCTTCATCCCCGAGATAAACATGTGCTTTTTTGATATTTTACTCGTATCTATCCAAGCAATAATTGGACCAACTTTGAATCTTGCTACAAAAATTTTTCAAGGAAGTTTGATTTTTTTTCGTCAACTTTGGGGTTGAATTTCCCCCCTTCAACCCCGAGATAAACATGTGCTTTTTTGATATATTACTCGTATCTATCCAAGCAATAATTGGACCAACTTTGAATCTGCTACAAAATTTTTCAAGGAAGTTTGATTTTTTTCGTCAACTTTGGGGTTGAATTTCCCCCCTTCATCCCCGAGATAAACATGTGCTTTTTTGATATTTTACTCGTATCTATCCAAGCAATAATTGGACCAACTTTGAATCTGCTACAAAATTTTTCAAGGAAGTTTGATTTTTTTTCGTCAACTTTGGGGTTGAATTTCCCCCCTTCAACCCCGAGATAAACATGTGCTTTTTTGATATATTACTCGTATCTATCCAAGCAATAATTGGACCAACTTTGAATCTGCTACAAAATTTTTCAAGGAAGTTTGATTTTTTTCGTCAACTTTGGGGTTGAATTTCCCCCCTTCAACCCCGAGATAAACATGTGCTTTTTTGATATATTACTCGTATCTATCCAAGCAATAATTGGGACCAACTTTGAATCTGCTACAAAATTTTTCAAGGAAGTTTGATTTTTTTCGTCAACTTTGGGGTTGAATTTCCCCCCTTCATCCCCGAGATAAACATGTGCTTTTTTGATATTTTACTCGTATCTATCCAAGCAATAATTGGACCAACTTTGAATCTGCTACAAAATTTTTCAAGGAAGTTTGTTTTTTTCCGTCAACTTTGGGGTCGAATTTCCCCCCTTCAACCCCGAGATAAACATGTGCTTTTTTGATATATTACTCGTATCTATCCAAGCAATAATTGGACCAACTTGAATCTGCTACAAAATTTTTCAAGGAAGTTTGATTTTTTTTCGTCAACTTTGGGGTTGAATTTCCCCCCTTCATCCCCGAGATAAACATGTGCTTTTTTGATATTTTACTCGTATCTATCCAAGCAATAATTGGACCAACTTTGAATCTGCTACAAAATTTTTCAAGGAAGTTTGTTTTTTTCCGTCAACTTTGGGGTCGAATTTCCCCCCTTCAACCCCGAGATAAACATTGGCTTTTTTGATATGTCCCTCGTATCTGTTCAAGAAATATTTCCACCAACTTTGGTGGTGCTACAAAATTTTCGATATCTGATCTCATTTACATTTTTGGGGCGGAATCTACCCCCTTCAACCCCTCCCTGGACATATGATTTTTCAGTATGTGACGTACATCACCCTCAGTATTATTTCCACCAAGTTTGATGATGTTACAGAATCTTTTAGAATAGATTTTTTGATTTATTTTATTTGTGGCACTACTTATTTGGTCGACTGTAAAAACATGATTTTCATTTCTGAATCTGTTGCTAACTTCAACGACGTCAAAGCGCGGTCTGGCGGCAGAAGTTGCGTGGCTCCCCTCTCATTCCCCCTACCCGCTGACAACCACCGGCATGTATTAAAAAACTACGTGTGATGCCGTAGACTGCATGCAATGATATGACAGTCAATTTTGCTTGTTTATGGAACTTTGTGTTCTATTTTAAAAAGTCTAGTTTATCGGGTTCTGCTTGCATCAGGAGTTATAGCACAGGTAAGATTATATTATCAGTAACTAGTAACACAAAAACTTAACTGGAAAATATCCATAACTTTTGGGAAACTTGTAAGTACGAATGCAATTAAGCTAAAAAAGAGAACGGGTGCACGTCAAAACTTTAAAAATTAATTAAATAGATAGGTGGTTGTTCTGTGAGCCGATAATAAGTTATTAGTATCTATTATCCCGTAATTTCAATAAGTGTAATTGGTCTAAGTAAGTGAGCATCTAGGTACCACTTGCCCAATCAATTGTTATATTTGACAGATCTCTCTTTTACGCTTCACGTGATTTTTTTAATTTTTTAGACGGACTAACATTGACGTCATGGATAATTATGTTTTATGTTGCAAAACATTTTCGGCGAAATCACCTTGTGGTCGTTGTGTTAGAAAGCTAACAAAACAGAGCTACGCGAAATTTTTTTTTGCAGCAGGGTACTACTCGCTGCTGTACCTGTACCAAAGAATATTGCTCCTTACTACTACGACCGCTGCTTCATGGAAATACTTGAATATTTAGGGAGTTTTTTCCAAATTTAATTGAGAAACGGTTAGATACATTTCAGAAATCGTCAAAAGTAATTGAAAATAGTCAAATGTAATTGAAAATGCGTTAATTCTATTCGAGGATGGGCAAATGTAATTGAAAAAACGTTAAATGTAATTCAGAAAGTATCAAATAACATTCAGAATAGGTGAAATAAAGTTGAGATCATGAAGATTCGAAAATTTTATATACGAGGTGCCACAAATTCGTGAAAATTTATGGGATATCGGATATGGATTGCTTAATTATTTTCCACAGTTTCGAATTTTGCATGATCTTAATTTCTTTTGACCTATTCTGAATTTCATTTGATGTTTTCTGAAATACAATTACCGTATTTACAATTACATTTAACGTTTTCTCAATTACATTTGACGGTTTCTCAATTACATATGACTATTGACAATCATAATTAACGCATTCTGAATAACAGAATTCCGCAAATTACTCAATAACTTTTGACGATTTTAGAAATACATCTTACCGTTTCTCAATTAAAATTGGAACAAATTCCCTAAATATTCAGATATCATATAAGTTGCAGAAGATCTTTTTGCAGCTAAAATAATATTGATAAGTAGTGAAATTAAATAACCCAAACATAATCAAAGTATTTCCATGAAGCAGTAGCGGTCGTAGTGGTAAAGAGAAGTTTAATATAGAAGCTGACTGCTTGATTTGTGGTAAAAGCGGCACTAATAAAAAGAAAAACTTAATATGTATTAGTACAGGAGTACAGGTAGGTACAGGGGGTAATACCCTGCCGCCAAAAAAAATGTTGCGTAGCTCCGTTTTGTTGGCTTTCTAACACAAGGACCACACACCGAAAATGTTTTGCAACATAAAACACAATTATCCATGACGCCAATGTTAGTCCGTCTACAAAATGAAAAAATTTACGTGATAGACCGGGAGTTAGACGGATATGAGTATGCAAAATGTGAGGACCGGCAAAAATGCTCAAAATCGTATTCCTATGATCCTAAAGAATGAGAAAGTACATCTTGCCGGCAGCTGGAGTGGTCCCTAACTCTCCTGCCATTCCCCAATGCATAGTTATATTGAAAATATCACAATTTCATGTCATTTCACAAAAATTCCTATTGATTTTACCTAAAGCTTTCTTCTCAAGTATTCAAAATAAATTATCTACAACTTGTTGGATATCTTAGCAATTCTGCTCCAAAATATACGCATGTAAAAGAAAACTGCGAGATGTACAGGGTCATCCAACGACGACTGAACAGGGGCTTATTTTTAACCTTTCCTGTTCCTGTAGTTTTGAAAAAATTCAAAATAGCCAATTGGCATATTTTTTTTCTGGAGAATTCAAAAATTGTACAAAGAAAAATCATTTGAACTATAAACCAAAGAGTTACGCCATGGGTGAACTGTTTTCAAATGAAACACCCTGTTTTTGTATGATTTTTGGAAAAGTCGCATTTTTCTATTTTCTATTCTGTTAAAAATATTCGATATTCTGCTGTTTTTATTTTATTTTAATGTTTTATGCTTAATAATTTTAGCTTTTCCTTTTCAATTTAATAGGTTCATAGGTGATAGAGGTATAATCACCTTTTGTTCAAAGTCAAAAGAAATTTAACATATTTTGTCGCCATCACAGATGCATTGAACAGGTGAAGCTAAAATTATTAAGGATAAAACATTAAAAAAAAAATGAAAATAGCTATCGGAATATCAAATATTTTCAAAGGAATAGACATTAAAAATGCGACTTTTCCAGAAATTATATAAAAAACAGGGTGTTCCATTTGAAAACAGTTTATCCATGTCGTAACTCTTTGGTTTTTAGTTCAAATGATTTTTTGATACCACTTTTGAATTCTCCAGAAAAAAATATGCCAATTGGCTATTTTGAATTTTTTTTCAAAACTACAGGAACGGGGAAGGTCAAAAATAAGCCCCTGTTCATTCGTCGTTGGATGACCCTGTACATCTTGCAGTCTTCTTTACTTGCGTATATTTTGGAGCAGAATTGCAAAGATATCCAACAAGTTGTAGGTAATTTATTTTGAGTACTTGAAAAGAAAACCTTAGGTATAATCAATAGGAATTATTGTGAAATGACTTGAAATTGTAATATTTTCCATATAACTTTGCATTGGGGGATGGCAGGAGAGTTAGGGACCACTCCAGCTGCCGGCAAGATGTACTTTCCCATTCTTTAGGATCACAGGAATAGCATTTTGAGCATTTTTGCCGGTCCTCACATTTTGCATACTCAACTACTTGTAGCGCCTGCTCTATGAAGTGTAAAAGAGAAATCTGTAAAATATAACAAATAATTGGACAAGTAGTAGATGCTCACTTAGACCAATCACACTTGAAATTACGGGATAATAGATACCGATAACTTATTATCGGCTCACAGAACAACCACCTAGGTACCTATTTAAATAATTTTTAAAGTTTTGACGTGTAATTGTTCTCTTTTTTAACTTAATTGCATTCGTACTTACAAGTTTCCTAAAAATTATGGATATTTTCCAGTTAACTTTTTGTGTTACTAGTTACTGATAATATCATCTTACCTGTGCTATAACTCCTGATGTAATAGTCTAAGATCCGAATAGGAAAGGATTTGCACCCATCTGTTTATTGGATAAAAATTATTTTATATCAAAGTTATTATGTTAAAAAAAATATCAGGTGTGGGTTGCAGTGGCGGCCAGTGGCAACCTAGTGTGGTTGTGCGCTCTTGGAAATTTTTTTGGAGGTGCCACGTCCTGTTTTACATTTATTTTGTATGTTGATTTTTTTTCTTTTTACTTTAGGAAAAATTATCGAAAACAAAAATATATGTATTTAAATGAGGCTTGCATGTTTGTATTCTAGCCATAATACATAATTGATATTGAAATTTATAATTAAAAAAAAAAACCGGGAACAACAGAGTTGTCAAACCGCCAAAATAGTGAAAAAACATCGAAATATTCTCGATTGAGTGGAAACAACATTGGAAGTGTGTATTCAAATAGCGCACGGCGCATCCCTTTCATCGGGCGACGTACCGTATATTCCCGATCAATCGCACAGCGAGAAAACACATCTACCCAGAGCGCCGAGCGATCCCACACCGACCACCCGGGACCACCAGCACAACCAAGCGGGAGAAAAAAATAGGGTCAGTTAAGTTAGCCCCCCCCATAAAAAATTTCTGGATGAAAATTATCCCATAATTTTGCTCTCATTTTGCTCCATTTTGCTCCACTAATTTCGATTTTTGCTCCATTACAGTGGAGAGACTATGTGGCCTATTAGGTGGGGGGGGCTGAATTAACGCTAGCCCCCCCAGTGAAAATTCAGAAATTTGATCATGCTCATTTTGTTCTCCGAGTTTTGCTCCATTTTGCTCCACTATCGGCGAGTTTTGCTCCATTACCAGGAGAGACCTACAGAGCTTCCAAGAATCTCTCCCAGCCCCCCCGGTGAAAATTTTGAAATTTGATCATGCTCATTTTGTTCTCCGAGTTTTGCTCCATTTTGCTCCACTATCGGCGAGTTTTGCTCCATTACCAGGAGAGACCTACAGAGCTTCCAAGAATCTCTCCCAGCCCCCCCCGGTGAAAATTTTGAAATTTGATTATGCTCATTTTGTTCTCCGAGTTTTGCTCCATTTTGCTCCATTTTGCTCCACTATCGGCGAGTTTTGCTCTATTACCAGGAGAGACCTACAGAGCTTCCAAGAATCTCTCCCAGCCCCCCCCGGTGAAAATTTTGAAATTTGATTATGCTCATTTTGTTCTCCGAGTTTTGCTCCATTTTGCTCCACTATCGGCGAGTTTTGCTCCATTACCAGGAGAGACCTACAGAGCTTCCAAGAATCTCTCCCAGCCCCCCCCGGTGAAAATTTTGAAATTTGATCATGCTCATTTTGTTCTCCGAGTTTTGCTCCATTTTGCTCCACTATCGGCGAGTTTTGCTCCATCACCAGGAGAGACCTACAGAGCTTCTAAGAATCTCTCCCAGCCCCCCCCCCCCGGTGAAAATTTTGAAATTTGATCATGCTCATTTTGTTCTCCGAGTTTTGCTCCATTTTGCTCCACTATCGGCGAGTTTTGCTCCGTTACCAGGAGAGACCTACAGAGCTTCCAAGAATCTCTCCCAGCCCCCCCGGTGAAAATTTTGAAATTTGATTATGCTCATTTTGTTCTCCGAGTTTTGCTCCATTTTGCTCCACTATCGGCGAGTTTTGCTCCATTACCAGGAGAGACCTACAGAGCTCCCAAGAAACTCTCCCAGCCCCCCCCCGGTGAAAATTTTCGAATTTGAACATGGTCATTTTGTTCTCCGAGTTTTGCTCCGTTTTGCTCCATAATCGGCGAGTTTTGCTCCATTACCAGGAGAGACCTACAGTGCTTCCAAGAATCTCTCCCAGCCCCCCCGGTGAAAATTTTGAAATTTGAACATGCTCATTTTGTTCTCCGAGTTTTGCTCCGTTTTGCTCCATAATCGGCGAGTTTTGCTCCATTAGCAGAAGAGACCTACAGAGCTCCCAAAAATCTGTCCTAGCCCCCCCCCCCCCCCCCGATGAATTTTTTTATATTTGAATATGTTCATTTTGTTCTCCGACTTTTGCTCCGTTTTGCTCCATTATCGGCGAGTTTTGCTCTATTACCAGGAGAGACTTACAGAGCTCCCAAAAATCTCTCCTAGCCCCCCCCGGTGATTTTTTTTAAAAATTTGAACATGTCCATTCTGTTCTCCGAGTTTTGCTCCGTTTTGCTCCATTATCGGCGAGTTTTGCTCCATTACCAGGAATGACCTAGAGAGCTCCAAAGAATCTCTCATTCATATCATTTTGTTCTCCGAGTCTTGCTCTATTTTGCACCATGATCAGCTCGTTTTGCTCCATGACTCGCTCCATGACGAGCCGCTTCCGGGTGCCACGCTTTGAGCGCTCAACGCTCTCGAATTAGGCCGAAGTACTCCAGCTACAATTTTACACATTCGGGCGAACAGAGTTTGGCGCTCTCAAGCTGCTCTCACTTTCCTCGCCTGTTTCCCTTGATGCACCTGTAACTGATTTTCAAACGCGTGCAAAACGCATTGAGTATAATGGGCGTGAAATGCTCCAGGTGCTTCGCACACTGCACATGAAAGCGACTCTAGAATGAACTACGAGGAATATCTCCTAGCAACATGGGTGAAAATTTTGGAGTTTTTATATGCGCATTTTGTTTTCCGAGCTTTGCTCCATTTTGCTCCATGATCGGCGAGTTTTGCTCCATTACTTGGAATGACCTCTAGGGTCCTTATTCTTGAAACAGGGGAGCAGCGTTTCCATGAGAAAGAGTGTTCCGCCTTTGTTGAAGTCCACAGCACAGATCCTGACGGACGACCTCTGAAGGGGAAGAGGAAGCCAATGCGACAGAACTCATAGCGACAGATTTTATGAACCTAGCAAGCCTACCAAAACGATCGAGATATACTTAATAGCCTGTTGACTAGAAAAGGACAACAAATAATGCGTAGGAGTTGTGTATGTTCGCCGTCGCACTCCTTCGGTCCTTCAATATTTTTGCGGCGGACTATACTCATAATAGTTTTATTCCTTTCAAGAGTTTGGAACACTCGAGCTACTCGCTCCGGTGTTAGTCAACATGATTTTAAAGGGATAGATGCGGGGTGCAACAAACACTTTTCGAAAGGAATAAGCGCGTAACGCCCCGGAGCTGTTCCGGAGCTCCTCCTAGGTGTGAAAGGAATACAACTAATGTAATATGAGCCGCTTTCCAGAATGGGAGTTTGACGCCCGGAGCTACTCGGGGCGTTGAGCCCCCGAGCTGTACGTACGCGTCAACCTGTCAGCTGTCACATCCGTGGGTGGCTATTTATTTATTTATTTCTTGTTATATCTCAAGATTGAACATTTTAAAAAATATAGTTTTGATTCTCTTTCATTTATGATAAATAAAAAAAACAAATTGCACAAACAAACAGATAATTATTTTTAAAATTTGACATATTTGACACTAAGACGGGCGTCTCACGTCATGATACTGGAACGGTACAAATCTAGTGCGTGGCGCCCCCGAGGTGCTCTGAAGCGCGCCAATGTGCATACTGAGCCGCTTTCCAGTATGCACATTGGCGCGCTCTAGCGCGCTCCAAAGCACCTCGGGGGCGCCACGCACTAGATTTGTACCGTTCCAGTATCATGGCGTGAGACGCCTGTCAAATATGTCAAATTTTAAAAATAAATATCTGTTTGTTTGTGCAGTTTGTTTTTTTATTTATCAAAAATGAAAGAGATTCAAAACTATATATTTTAAAATGTTCAATCTTGAGATATAACAAGAAATAAATAGATAAATAGCCACCCACAGATGTGACAGCTGATAGGTTGACGCGTACGTACAGCTCGGGGGCTCAACGCCCCGAGTAGCTCCGGGCGTTACACTCCCATACTGGAAAGCGGCTCTGGAAAGCGGCTATGGGAACGGCCGTCAGATAAACTCGTTCTGCTCCAAAGTGAACAAGGAACGGTTTGGAACAGAAAGAAAGAGCAAGAAAATTGGATAAAGGAAGGCCAACAACCCTCAACTAACAGGATGGCTTCCCCCCCCCCATAAAGCCTCACTTGCGCAAAATTCTCTCTTTTTTGACATTGCTTCGACAATTTGACGTTTGATACACGCATAAAACGTCAAATTGTCGAAACAATGTCAAAAGAAGAGCGAATTTCGCGCAAGTGAGAATGAGGCATAAGGCGTACGTTGGCAACATGTATTTGGCCGACCAAATGTTAATTTTTCAATATTCGCCATACTCAATCGTTTGGTGGTCGTTTGGTGGTCTTTGGTATCCCACTTTTAATATTTGGTGGTAATTACTTAGGCAGTAATTAACAATTAAAAATTTCATATGACGTTGGCCGACATAACCTGATTCTAATTTATTTTTTGGCCCATTTATAGTCAAATCGAACGGAAATCGTTTGGTGGTCACGAATTTACCGAATTTAGCGTTTGTTAGTCAATAATACCGGAGTAATTAATCAATTAAGATTGTTTTCTGATATATTTTAATTAATCGTCGCGCATGCGCATATATTATCTGTTTTTCATTGAACCGCCTCGATCGCGGCGTTGCCGTTGCGATCCGGAACTGGCGGTGGGCCGGTGGCGTGTGGCGTGTCAACTCGCGAGTCGCGGACTCTGCTTGTACTGGATTGTCGTTGTCGTGGTCAGTGGTCAGTGGTCGCCACAATAGCAAAAATGAAATTAACTGGAGTTTTATTTTGTCATAAACCTGCGAACTTAATTACTGTTATAGACGTTATAGTTACTGTATGTTAAATATAAGATTAGTTTGGAGTAGTTCGGAGTAAGTCGAGCAAACCTATAAAATGTTGACTTGGCAACACTGTGTAGAAACATCGTTTTTGTTATGTCAACTATGTCAAGTTAGTTTTGTAGTCAGCTGTGATATAGTTGAAAAGTTGCAAGTCATGCTGTAACATTAAAAATTAATTAATAAAAAGTTCTTTGTTCTATGCCTCATGTTTTATTGATGAATGGAAATATAAATTAGAGCACATTCTTCTTATCGCTTCCTAATTAGAACCTAACAATGGTTATGGGCCCAGGAAAGAAGATGTGTTAAGGCTTTAAGGTAAAACTCAGTGTAAAGCTAAGTTGTTAGTTTCTGGTTTTGGCTGTTGAAAAAACGTAGAACAAAATGGCTAGTCAAGCAGTTGAAAATAAACATGGAATAATTCCATTCAATGGAAATGGTTTTGATAATTGGAAATTTAGGCTTTATGCCGTACTGAAAGCAATGGATTTGAGTGATGTATTGAAACCAGTTGTTTCAACCTCCAGAGATGACGATTGGCACAAGAAAAACAATAAGGCTTGTATGATAATAATCCAAAGTGTAGCTGACACTCACTTAGAGTATGTTAAAGAAACAGATGTCGCAATTGACATGATCGCAAAGCTGGAAGCAACATTTAGTAAGAAAGGTACGTGCTCAAAATTTTATTTGTTGAGAGAATTAATAAATTTGAAGTATCAGTGTAATACAAATTTGCAAGCACATCTTGCTAAATGTGACCGTATCTTTCGTGAACTTAAAAGTCTAGGAAGTACCTTTGAAGAATCAGATATTTCATGTTTCTTATTATTATCAATGCCTCAGGATTATGAAAATGTTGTTACTGCTATCAGAACTCTTAAAGAAACTGATTTGACAGTTGAATTTGTTAAAAGTAAGCTGCTGGAATTCAGCATGAATAAAAATGGAGATAAATCAACCTTTAAAAAATATGGAAATGAGCATGTTGTGTCCTCATCATTCAGTGCACAAAATCAGTCTCAAGATCAGAGAAAATGTTTTAAATGTGGAAAATTGGGACATGTGCAGAGCGTTTGTGGAATAAAGTGTAATTTTTGTCAAAAATTGGGACACAAAGCAAATCAATGTTTTCAAAATAAAAATCGAAACAAAAATACTAATAAAGTAGCTCATTATGCTGGCGGATCTAGTGAAGATAGCAACAATGATGGAAAATCAACCGAAGAAGCTGTTGCTTTCTGTGCAACTTCAAATAATTTGTCAGATTCTAGTGGAACAGTATGGTATGCAGATTCAGGAGCTACTCACCATTATATTAATGATGAAAAGATGTTAATTAATAAAAGAAGATTCAATGAACCAAGATTGATCCAATTGGCCGAAGAAGGGAAATTTATGAAAGCAACTTGTGTGGGAGACTTAGAAGCAATAAGTGAAGTCGAAGGTAATCAAATTTCAATTGTTATTAAAAATATTTTGTGTGTACCTGGTTTAAGAATAAATTTATTATCTATATCAACAATTGAAAAAGCAGGTTTCGAAATTGTATGTGTTAATGGCAAGATTATTATTAAAAAGAATAATTCGATTTTTGCTATAGGTAATCGTTATAATAATCTGTACAGAATACATTTTCAGCATTTTTCTGATGAATATGCAAATTTAGCAGCAAAAGATAAAGATAAGGAACTTTGGCATCAAAGATATGGACATTTAAATTATAATTCTTTGTTGAAAATTAGAAATTTAAATTTAGTAAATGGTCTGCAATTTGCAAATTCGGATACTGAAAAAATCTGTGAAATTTGTATTAAGAGCAAACAAAAATGTTTTCCATACTATTCTAAGACATCAAGGTCAAATAGGGTTCTTGAATTGGTGCATACAGATGTATGTGGTCCAATCACACCTACATCACGTAATGATAATTCCTATTTTGTAACGTTTGTGGATGATTATTCCAGATTTGTAATGGTATATATTATTAAACATAAAAACGAGGTTTTTAATTGTTTTAAAGATTATGAAGCTAAGGTGGCATCTTTATTTTGTAATAAGAGAATTTCAAAAATTAAATGCGATAATGGAGGGGAATATTGTTCAGGAGATTTATTAAATTTTTGTTCCAAAAAGGGGATTCAGGTAAGTTATACTCCTCCATATACTCCCCAACTTAATGGTGTTGCGGAGAGGATGAACCAGACATTAATGGACAAAGCCAGATCAATGATTATGCAAGCAAAAATGGAAAAGATATTTTGGGAAGATGCTGTCCTTGTAGCTGCCTATATTACAAATCGAACTCAATCATGTATTGTAAGAGGAAAAACTCCCTATGAATTGTGGACTAGAAAAAAGCCGAACGTGTCGAATATGAAAGTTTTTGGGTGCATTGCCTATGCGCGAGTGCCTGATTCTCTGAGAAAGAAATTGGACGATAAAGGTTTAAAATGTAGATTTATTGGATATACAGAAAACGGATACAGATTATGGAATGCAGAAGAATACAAATCAATTCATTGTAGGAATGTTGTATTTGATGAGAACACTTTTGAAAATAGTACTGAAAGATCTGAAATGAGAAATTATGATTTAAATAAGCCAAATGACAGTGATGATAGTGATGATGAAGATGAAAATGAAAATAGTGAAAAAATAGAGGAAAATGAGAATCAAGAAGAAAATAGTGTAAATAATGAAGGAATAGAAACAGAAATTATGAGAGAACAGGAAAACACAAGATCAAGACGACAAACAAAAATACCGATACGATTTAAAGATTATGACTTAGATATAAGCTGTTTAGCTTTACTAAGTGAATTTACAGATGCACCACAATCATATTTGCAAGCAAAAGAAAGTTCAAAAAGCAATTATTGGGAAAAGGCCATTGAAGATGAATTAACTGCATTACAGGACAATGAAACTTGGCAGTTGGTGGATAATCCAGAAAAAGAAGAAGTAATAAGTAATAGATGGGTCTTTAGAGTCAAGGAAGATGATGAAGGTAAGTGTATGTATAAAGCTCGATTAGTTGCTCGAGGTTTCGAACAACATGATTTTGGTGATTATGGACAAATACATGCTCCAGTTGCAAGACTTTCAACATTAAGAATTTTATTATCAATTTGTAACAACTATGATTTAGTTTTGGAACAGTTAGATGTAAAAAATGCTTTTTTACACAGTAATTTAAAGGAAAAAGTTTTCATGAAAATCCCAGAAGGTCTTAAAGTTTCAGAAAAAGACAGAGGTAAAGTATGTTTACTGAAAAGAGCTATATATGGTTTAAAACAGGCCCCTAAAGCTTGGAACGAAAAGTTTAATGATTTCATGACAAATTTACAATTTGAACGTTCAAGATCTGATTATTGTTTATATACTTTTATTGATCAAAATGTAAGATGCTACTTGCTTCTGTATGTTGATGACATTTTGATTGCATGTGATAATCAAATTTTTTTGAATTATTTAAAATTAAAATTGTGTGAAACTTTCAAAATTAAAAAAATGATAAATGATCAGTTTGATTTTTTAGGAATAAAGATATGTAGAGATTTGAAAAACAAAGTTATTAGCATGGATCAAATTTCAGCAATTAAAAATTTAATCAAAAAATTTAATGTAGAAAATTGTAAGAATTATAAAACTCCTGTTGAAAAAAATTTAAGTTTAAAAAGAAATACTAATGAAGATATCAAAACAAAATTGCCATATAAAGAATTATTAGGTAGTCTTATGTACATAATGATGGGTACAAGACCAGATATTTGTTTTGGTGTCAGTTATTTTGGACAATTTCAAGACTGTGCCACTGATGAACATTTCAAGCATCTTTTAAGAGTATTGAAATACTTGAAATTTTCTATTGAGTATAAGTTATATTTTTATCATTCTAATGACAGCTTGGTTGGATATTCTGATGCTGACTGGGCTAATGATATTGTCGATAGAAAGTCTATAAGTGGGTATTGTTTCAAGTTATTTGGTAATTTGATTTCATGGAGTTCAAGGAAACAACCATTTGTAACTTTATCAAGTACCGAGTCAGAATTTGTAGCAATTTGTGTTGCCTCATGTGAACTATTGTATATTAAGAATTTATTGTTTGATTTGAAAATTAATTTATCATTACCATTTTGTCTATATGAAGATAATCAAAGTACAATGAAACTTCTCGAAAATTTTGAAAACAATAAACGCTGTAAACATATTGATGTTAAATTACATTTTGTATTGGATTTGATAAATAACAATACCATAAGGATTGAATATGTTTGTACAAATGAACAGTTAGCAGACATATTCACAAAATCTTTATGCAATGAAAAATTTTCTAAGTTTGTAAAAATGTTAAATTTATGTTAAAAATCATAACTATTTTTGTAAGACTAAAAAAAACATTGTATAGGTTTGAGGGAGGGTGTTAAATATAAGATTAGTTTGGAGTAGTTCGGAGTAAGTCGAGCAAACCTATAAAATGTTGACTTGGCAACACTGTGTAGAAACATCGTTTTTGTTATGTCAACTATGTCAAGTTAGTTTTGTAGTCAGCTGTGATATAGTTGAAAAGTTGCAAGTCATGCTGTAACATTAAAAATTAATTAATAAAAAGTTCTTTGTTCTATGCCTCATGTTTTATTGATGAATGGAAATATAAATTAGAGCACATTCTTCTTATCGCTTCCTAATTAGAACCTAACACTGTATGTATACTGTATAGAAGATAGTTATGACAATGGTCGGTTTTTAAATGCAAGTTTTAAATAGGCCTTTGACAAAACATGGCGGGTAGGCCGCTATTGTCGTTACCGTTACTATTTTCTATACTAGCTGGCTTCGTCTTGCTCACTCCGTGCACTCTGATTGTCTCCATTCGCACTCCAGCCTCGTAGAAGGAATGCCTACTGCAAATAAAAATTGTAGGATTTTTCTCATTTTTTGGGTGCAGCACCCAACGGCCAACGCTTTATTTATTTATTTATACTCTACCAATTTATTCTGTAAATTCATTAAATACACATACAAAATACAAACATTCGTTTTTATTCAAGGAAACAACACTTTTTCAAATTAAACTGCAATACGTCGAAAATCATCGAACTATTTGAACAATAATTATAATAAATTTAACTCTTATGTACGGTGGATACATTCGTCTTAATTGTATTCCTGTGAAAAACATTGAAAAAACCCCTCAGAGACTAGACTTTCGAAGTTTGTATGCTTGAGTGGTTGGCTGATCATGAATTATTATCATCAATACTTATCAACATTATCAACCGTATTTTCCAAACTTGCACAAAGACTTGGGTTAGTTTGCTTGCTGCCGATCAGGGTAATCTCTAAATCAATTAAAGATTTTTGCAAGATAAGGAAGGAATATATCAATTTTGCATTTTGTTCCTATACAGGAGAATGCCTCACGTAGCCCGTGAATAAGATTGCAGTTGGATCAAATGCTATCTCTAGTAATCCACTTGCAACCTAAAAAACTTCTTATTAATGCACGGGCTAAGTAAATCGCGATGTATACCTATTTTCAGTATTCGAGTAAGTATAGATACCTACATAATTATTCGTTGATTGTAATGATAATTGATTTGATTGAAAATTATAGAATAGGTAGGCAACGCCGCAATCGAGGCGGCTCAATGAAAAACAGATAATATATGCGCATGCGCGACGAATAATTAGAATATATCAGAAAACAATCTTAATTGATTAATATCTCCGGTATTATTGACTACCAAACGTTAAATTCGGTAAATTCGTGACCACCAAACGATTTCCGTTCGATTTGACTATAAATGGGCCAAAAAATAAATTAGAATCAGGTTATGTCGGCCAACGTCATATGAAATTTTGAATTGTTAATTACTGCCTAAGTAATTACCACCAAATACTAAAAGTGGGATACCAAAGACCACCAAACGACCACCAAACGATGAGTAAGGCGAATATTGAAAAATTAACATTTGGTCGGCCATACACATGTTGCCGCGTACGTTCGCTTTTCGACTAGTCGTGACGTCACTGAAGTCTTGAGGTCTACATTGACGTCAAAATGACACAAATGGTGGGGAGTTTTCGCGTGAACATGGCAGACACTTTCAGCTAGATAAGCCATTCTATTAAGATTTAGGGTTCTTGAAGGAAGGCCAAGTTTTTGAATTCACCAATTGCTTATGCGCATTTCTCTTGATGAGGAGTAACCTATCCTTGTTTTGCTGCTGTCAAATGACAAGGACAGCATTACATCGGTGAAAATGCGCATATGTCATTGTGGATTTCAAAAGCTTGCCAAGCCAGTAAATCAGTAAACTGAATTTTGATTTTGGAACGATTTGCAGCAAATACCATCGTCACCAAAAGTAACTGGGTACATTACTGACAGTTAAAAAAAGATCACCGCCATAAATAGCTATTTCGGAAAAATAAAAGGCTGTCCCTATAATTTACGACGTCTGTCAAATTTGTTCACTTGAAAATAGGCGCCATCCTTGTCTCATCGATTTGCACTGTCATGTCAATATAAAATCATTCGGAACACATTTCACTGCTCCGAACATGGGCGCTCGAGCAAACGAGCTTGATTATCGGTATTTATTTATGACATAAATAACTATTTTTGCAAGCGATTCCCATTTGTAAATTCAGTGCGTACTTAGACTATTTCTGTCTTTTTCTAGAAGCACGTGAAAAAAAAAGGATCGAAATTAGTTTTAACTAACAGGGCTTCTTGCGGGCTCTGTTTGTCTATTTGTACCAAAGTTACACCAGTCTGCACCAGGTGCACCAAAAAGTCAGTTTGTCTCTGTCAGACCCATACAAAAAAAAAATATAGGAATAAACCTTGGATAAACAAACACGTTTGGTGTAGAAAGTGTCGGTTGGTGCCTTGTTGGTGCGAATAAACAAACAAAGCTAGTGAAACCAGGGACGACCGTTCTCTTCATAGCCATTATACTCGATGCGCTTTGCACTCAAATGCTTGAAAATCAGTTAGGTACAGGTGCATCAGGAAAAAGAGGCGAGGAAAATGAGAGCAGCTTCAGAGCACCTGATTGCTCAAAGCGTACGTGGCACCCGAAAGCAGCTCAGGCTGAGGTAATGGAGCAGAACTCGCCGATCATGGAGCAAAACGGAGCGAAACTCGGAGAACAGAATGAATATGATCAAACAAAATTTTAATTGGTGTAAGGGGGCTAGAAGAGATTCTTAGGAGCTCGTAGGTCATTCCAGGTAATGGAGCAAAACTTCCAAATTTTCACACGTGTTGCAAAAAGAGATTCCTGGGAGCTGTCTAGTTCATTCCAGAGCCGCTTTCGGGTGCAGTGTGCGAAGCACGAGCATTTCACGCCCATTAAACCCAATGCGCTTTGCACTCGAACGCTTGAAAATCAGTTACAGGTGCTTCAGGGGAAACAGGCGAGGAAAGTGAAAGCAGCTTGAGAAACTATGTTCGCTCGAATGTGTAAAATTGGAGGCGGAGTATTTCGGACTAACTCGAAATTTCAAGTTTCAAAATTTTCACTGGGGGGCAAGAAGAGATTCTTTGGAGCTCTCTAGGTCATTCCTGGTAATGGAGCAAAACTCGCCGATAATGGAGCAAAACGGAGCAAAACTCGGAGAACAGAATGGACATGTTCAAATTTTTAAAAAAATTCACCGGGGTGGGGCTAGGAGAGATTTTTGGAAGTTCTGCAGGTCTCTCCTGGTAATGGAGCAAAACTCGCCGATTATGGAGCAAAACGGAGCAAAACACGGAGAACAAAATGAACATGTTCAAATTTGAAAATTTTCACCGGGGGGGGCTGGGAGAGATTCTTGGAAGCTCTGTAGGTCTCTCCTGGTAATGGAGCAAAACTCGCCGATAGTGGAGCAAAATGGAGCAAAACTCGGAGAACAAAATGAGCATGATCAAATTTCAAAATTTTCACCGGGGGGGGGGGGGGCTGGGAGAGATTCTTAGAAGCTCTGTAGGTCTCTCCTGGTGATGGAGCAAAACTCGCCGATAGTGGAGCAAAATGGAGCAAAACTCGGAGAACAAAATGAGCATGATCAAATTTCAAAATTTTTACCGGGGGGGGCTGGGAGAGATTCTTGGAAGCTCTGTAGGTCTCTCCTGGTAATGGAGCAAAACTCGCCGATAGTGGAGCAAAATGGAGCAAAACTCGGAGAACAAAATGAGCATGATCAAATTTCAAAATTTTCACCGGGGGGGGGCTGGGAGAGATTCTTGGAAGCTCTGTAGGTCTCTCCTGGTAATGGAGCAAAACTCGCCGATAGTGGAGCAAAATGGAGCAAAACTCGGAGAACAAAATGAGCACAATCAAATTTCAAAATTTTCACCGGGGGGGGGGGGGGCTGGGAGAGATTCTTGGAAGCTCTGTAGGTCTCTCCTGGTAATGGAGCAAAACTCGCCGATAGTGGAGCAAAATGGAGCAAAACTCGGAGAACAAAATGGGCATGATCAAATTTCAAAATTTTCACCGGGGGGGGGGGGGCTGGGAGAGATTCTTGGAAGCTCTGTAGGTCTCTCCTGGTAATGGAGCAAAACTCGCCGATAGTGGAGCAAAATGGAGCAAAACTCGGAGAACAAAATGAGCATGATCAAATTTCAAAATTTTCACCGGGGGGGGGGGGGCTGGGAGAGATTCTTGGAAGCTCTGTAGGTCTCTCCTGGTAATGGAGCAAAACTCGCCGATAGTGGAGCAAAATGGAGCAAAACTCGGAGAACAAAATGAGCATGATCAAATTTCTGAATTTTCACTGGGGGGGGGGGCTAGCGTTAATTCAGCCCCCCCACCTAATAGGCCACATAGTCTCTCCACTGTAATGGAGCAAAAATCGAAATTAGTGGAGCAAAATGGAGCAAAATGAGAGCAAAATTATGGGATAATTTTCATCCAGAAATTTTTCATGGGGGGGGCTAACTTAACTGACCCAAAAAAATATACAAGACAGGGCGCGCTTTCGTTCCGTTCGTGCGAATTTAAAAATAGAAAAATGAGTAGATATTTATCCTAATTTAGAAAATTGGGTAGGTATTTTTTAATTGAAGTTTATTTTCTTTCCAAAATTTTAATTTTATTTTCTTGCTTGATTTTTGGAGGCAGTGCGCGCGCACGAGCGCACTTATTGAGAAGCCGCCCCTGGTGGGTTGGCTAAAAAATTCCTGGCCAGACTATTATTAATAAATAATTCAAAAATTATAATTGTTAAAGGCATTGCACTCATTTGTTTACCGAACAAATTTCATAGTAATCGAAAGTATAGGGCCTAAAGAATATAAAAACGTTGAATTGTCTATTTTTTTCCTGGCATAACTATCGGGTTGGCAGGTTTGAACAGGTGAGTCGATACTAGTAATTCACACCCATCTGTTTAATGAATAAATCTTACATCAAAAAAAAAATAATTTTATTGCGAACACGATGATATAGGGTTGTCGGCGAAAAATCTGGCCTGAATGACGGTTGGCGAGCTTTGAAAAGCGAAATTTTGGTGCGGATGGAAATATGCGACAGAGTGGTGTATGATTTATACATTGAACAGATGGGTGTAAATTACTAGTATCAACTCACCTGTTCAAACCTGTCAACCCAATAGTTATGCCAGGAAAAAAATAGACACCCCAACGTTTCTATATTCTTTAGGCCCTATACTTTCGATTACTATGAAATTTGTTCGTTAAACAAATGAGTGCAATGCCTTTGACAATTATAATTTTTGAATTATTTATTAATAATAGTCTGGCCAGGAATTTTTTAGCCAACCCACACCTGATATATTTTTTAACATACTAACTTTGATATAAAATACTTTTCACCCAATAAACAGATGGGTGCAGATCCTTTCCTATTCGGATCTTCTACTATAAGCAGAACCCGATAAACTAGACTTTTTAAAATAGAACACAAAGTTCCATAAACAAGCAAAATTGACTGTCACATCATTGCATGCAGTCTACGGCATCACACGTAGTTTTTTAATTCATGCCGGTGGTTGTCAGAGGGTAGGGGGAATGAGAGGGGAGCCACGCAACTTCTGCCGCCAGACCGCGCTTTGTTGTGTTAAAACGGCTCTAGTTAGTTTATTATTGAAAATAGTTCGGTATATAATTGAGACGAAAGAAAGCCAATTAAATTTGCCAGTTTTTGAGCAAAAAATTAAGTTAATACTCCAATATATAAAGGAGTTATCGCAGGTTAAAGCAAACATATATTTTACTCATTCGCGCCGTGCCTACGAAATAACTGATTTTTTGAGCTCTACTTTAATATTTTTCGAACAATATATACACCATATTAAAGAGAATATATTTGTCTAGAATCTAGAGCAAAAATAATTTTATTATCTCAAGCGGTTTAGAAGTTATACGAGGTTAAAGTTGGAAATTGTAGTTTCCGTATATTTTTAGTTTTTTGCTCCTAACTTAGCTCTCGACTCTCGACCAATGCAAAAAGTCGTCCATTTTCATTTTATATGCAGAAAAATATGCTGAATCATTTGGTACTAGTCTTAATAAATTATACCTCAATAACGGGTTGCTCCTTAAAAACGAAGGCTTTTGCGCGCTTGGCCGCCGTCCTATTATGAAAGTATTCAATCACCAGTTGTGATTAGGGATGGCAACGATATATCGATTATTATTTTTTATCGATATATATCCAACATATATCGATATATAGGTATCGATATGTGGCTTGCGATATATATCGAAAAAAATCGATATACTGGAAAATATATCGACTTTTTTTCGCTTACGAATACCCACCAAAAAACAGCTAAAATTTTTCATTTACAAAAATAAGGTGAACAATTTTTTTATTTCGACGATTTTCGAAAATTCTGTGATGTGCCACAACACGATTTACACGAATACCACAATAGATGTCACTGCCGCTGCTCAGTCCACTGACGCCAGGGGCCCAGGTACACTCCTTGATTTTTGAGCTTTCTATCATTCTATCTTTGTTCAGGCAATGAAGAAGAGAGAGACAAATATAATCCGAGATCGTTGTACTCTCGACTTGTCATTAATTATTTTGAGCGCAACCCTCAAAAAGTAATTTTTTATTTGTGTGTGTATCAGCTGATTGCAAATTGAAAGGTCAAGGCAAGGCAAGTATCGTGTATCGTTTTTTTCCCTTTGCATTTGCAAATCAAACTGTTTTTTTTTGTTTTTGCTATTGTGATTTTATGCTCAGAGACAATCAGAGAGATAGAATAGATAATACTGATAGTGATAATAGATCTTTATAAAATCTCGTAGTCCTAGGGTGCAATTAAAGTGAACAATAATTATCGAATCATGGCTCCGAAATCAATAATTTGGAGGTTTTTTATTAAAATATCCAAAGAACAAGCTAAATGCAATCTGTGTTCAAAAATCTTAAAAACCTCTGGCAATACTACAAATTTAAAAAATCACCTCAAACAGAAACACGACAAGGTTTACAAACAATATTGTGACAGTGGTACTGACAAGGAAAATGAGGACAAGGAAACCGAGAAAATTCCAGCAAAAAAACAAAAAATGCAGGTCAGTAACTCAGTAACCACTGGATTTTACTCTACACTTTATTGACATTTTATAACAATATTGATCCCAATTGATTTTATTTTTAAGGATCCTAAAGAAAAAGAAGGGGCTATTTCTCCCTCATCTACTATAAGTTCAATAGCAGACGTCGAAATAAATTTAGGAGCCTCCACTTCAATCAGCCCCTGTTGTAGTACTGTTACCAATCCTAGTACTAGTACTACCAGTTCCGAGTGCAGTACTAAAAAATTGCTAATTTCCCACCAAGGAAGTAAATCCACAGAAACTATTTTGAGAGAGCCAAGTATAAGTACTATAAGTAGACAACCCACCATAAATCAAGCCATTCGTCAAGTTGCTTCTTACTCAGGTACCTACCTACTTTAAGCTTTAATTTAGTTTCTTAGTCTTTAGGACGTTAAATGCATAAATGTCATATTATTACTTTTGCAGAAGGTGGATCCAAAAACGTCAAAATAACTGAAGCCATTGTCAATTTTATAGTCCAAGATAATTTACCATTCAACACAGTTGAGAGGAAAGGTTTTTTAAATCTAATGAAGGAGCTAGCGCCACTGTACAAGGTTCCGACTCGAAATTGTATCAAAGACAATATTGACAGGAAGTATGACATAGTGTCCGGTGGTTTTAAGAATACACTGCAAAATATAAAACATTTTACATTTACCACGGATATATGGACAGCTGATATGCAAACGAAAAGTTTTATGGGGATAACTATCCATTTTATTAAAAACCATGAAATGCATTCTGCTACATTAGGAGTAACTGAGCTCTCGGAATCACATACTTCAGTTTATATTGCCACCCAGCTAAGTAATACTTTCAATGAATGGAACATTGATGTTAATCGTATTGTAGCAGCTGTGACAGATAATGGAGCCAATATGGTTAAAGCCTGCCAAGATTTCTTGGGCAAAACAAAACATGTGCCATGTTTTGCACACACTATAAACTTAGTATGTGAACAATCCATAAAAAATACTGGACATTTGAATGAACTAATTGAAAAAGTTAGGACCATTGTAGTTTGGTTTAAGCGTAGTGTGCATGCTAGCGACGAGCTTCGAAAAGCGCAGAAAAATAGAGGAATTCCAGAAGGTAATATTCTAAAACCAATTTTAGATGTTAAAACCAGATGGAATTCAACTTATTATATGTTGGAAAGATTTATTAAGCTTGCTGCACTTATTGGAAACATCATATTATCTAATGTTAATGCCCCCAATATGTTAAATGCTGCAGAACTTGAAGATATAAAACAAGTTTGTCAGCTTCTGCTTCCATTGGAGCAAACTACAAAAGAAATGAGTGGACAGATGTACATTACCCTAAGCAAAGTAATACCGATGACAAAGTGTTTGGTGTCTCAATATGAAAATTTTCAAACCAATTCCAATATTGCAGAAGCTTTGAAAACTGCCATATTAAAAGAACTAGACAAAAGATTTGGGACAACAGAAAAATGCTTTTTACTAGCTGCCACTACAATTTTAGACCCAAGATTCAAAAACATTCATTTTAAAGACCCAATTGCTTTGTCAAATATCATTCGACATCTGAATCATGAAATGACTATCCCAATACAAGCAGAGGAGGATGCATCATCTTCTTCTTCTTCGGATCTTTCAGAGCAAACAGAAGGATCTGAGCAAACATTTGATTTATGGGCTCCCCACAAAAATATTGCTCATTCAAAAAAAAGTAAGAAAGGCCAAAAATCTGACGAACTGACACAATATTTGTCCATACCAGTGCGAAATTTGAAAGAAAGCCCTTTAGAAGTTTGGGAGGAGATGAAGGCAGTTTATCCACAACTTTATAAGTTGGCACAGAAGTACCTCTGTGTTCTAGCAACGTCTGTCCCTAGTGAAAGATTGTTTTCGAAAGCTGGTCAAATAGCTACAAAAAATCGCAGCCGTTTAACTGGCAAAAGATTATCCAAACTTTTGTTTCTAGAATCAATTTGTGAAAATTAATTTTTTGTGTTACTCCACATGACTATGAAATATGATTAATAATATTAATATTTGTAATAACTAATAATTATGAAATATATATACATAACAGTTTTTGACTTACATAACCTTAAAAAGTGAAAATAGCTTTGAATCTAAAAAAAAATTGTAGATACTCAGCTTAGGTATTTATTCAAGATTAAAATATTTTTTTTCAATCACAGGATGTGTTTTTATTTTTTAATGAGCTAAAATTCCTTCTTAGTTTTTCATATGTTAATATCTTTTTTAATTTAAAAAAATATATCGATATATCGTTTATATCGATATATTTACTTCGATAAATTTATAAATCGATATAGGGATTTCGATATATCGATAAAACCGATATATCGATATATTAAAATCATTTGCCATCCCTAGTTGTGATTTACCTTCAGGGGCGGATGGGGCCCATCAGACCGGCGCGGGAAGTCCATCGAAACGGCGCCGCGCCTGTCCAGCAAAAATAATTGAAAAGCACAAGCGAACGACTTTTGCGCATAACCTTCTCTTGAGTTGAATGAAGACAAGACGACGAAATTACTCTAGCCGCCGGTAATCGGAGCTGCGCCGCTCGAAGGTTCTCACAGAAATCACAAACGAGTCGGAGTGTTTTTGATTGGTACAAATCGCCAACAGCCAGTTTTCCGACTATTTTCAACCAATGAAATTTGCTCCGACTGGTTTCTAATTTCTGTGAGAACATACCTAATGTACTGACGAGACTCTCTTGTCACCCATCTTTTTCTACTCCATTATGCATGCAATCAATCTGGGATAGTAAACACAGGCAGACGAACGCGAAGATGCCTTAAAACGTAACATAGCAAGCCATGCAAGGTGCCACGAAACATTAGGAATAGTATGGGCGCCTACGGCATGCATCATACTTATGATTTATAAATAAAGACAAGACGACAAAATTACTCTATTCGCCGAAAATCTGTACCGCGCCGCTCGAGTACGGAGATGGGACTCTTGTCCACCCGTCTTTTTCTACTCTATTATGCATGTAATTTGGAATAATAAAAACAGGCAGACGAACGTGAAGATAGCTCAAAACAGAACATAGCAAGCAATGCAACTTGCCATGAAACATGAAACATTAGGAATGGTATGGGCGCTTACGGCATGCATATTTATGATTTACAAGTTGCATAGTTGCAAAGTTTCCTGCCAAATCAATCAATAAATAAGCTATCTGCCTTTTTTTTCCAATCTTTTTCGAATTTCCCGCGGCAGAAGAACCGGCGCACCGGGAAATCTCCCTGTATCCCGGTGGGCCCATCCGCCCCTGTTTACCTTTATCTTGTTTTAACTGACTCTAAAAAGACTATACCATCATCCATTTAATTAATAGCTTGACAAATATTTGACACTAAGGTCCAGTTGTACAGTCCAGGTTCAAACAGAGGTTTAGTTGAACTCTACTGGTATTTGAACTTTACGATTTGAATTGCATTGCTGTCAAGAAATATATATTTTGGCATATTTCTGACAGCAATGCATTTCAAATGGGAAGGTTCAAGTACCAGTAGAGTTCAACTGAGCCTCTGTTTGAACCTGGTTTGTACAACTGGGCCTAAAAATCATATACCTTATAGTATAGTCTGGCAAGCGGTAACTTGATAAGAGTTTTATTCCTTTCAAGGGTTTGAAACACTCGAGCTACTCGCTCCGGTGCTTAGTCGCCCCCGATTTGCAGGGAACAGATGCGTGGTGCAACAAACACTTTTCGAAAGGAATAAGCGCGTGAAGCACCGGAGCTGTTCCGGAGCTCCTCCTAGGTGTGAAAGGAATACAACTAAAGACGAAAGGGGGAAGAAAAGTGGGGCGTAACCTAAGAATATTCACTAAACTGACACCGCGTGATGACAACCATGTCTTTGGGTTCAGTGGCACCGAAAATACCAAGGAATTAAACCAATAAAATTCTTAGAAAAAAAAATCCTGTGCAGTTCACACCCGGTAGAAGTGAAACCTTCATCGAACTGCATGCATTACACACATACTAACATACACAGTGGCGTCCTCCCCCCTCCAAAAGACTTTAGAAAGAACGCAAATAAATATACTTTAAAAAAACTAAAATACACGCTGGGGTGCTTTGTTCCACATTCTCATACATTGAGCACCCTATGCTTTTTTGACAATAATTCTAATATTTTTTGTTCATTAATATTTTCTGTTTATATTAAAAATTATTTTTCACTTTTTAATTCAATTTACTATAAAAGCGTGTTTTTTAGTTTTTTTAAAATATATTTATTTTTCACTTTTTAGTTCGATGTATTATAAAAGCGTGTCAGCCCCAAAGATTTCCAGACTTTTCCAGACATTATCCAGACTTATTCAGAGTTTTCCAGAGTTTTCCAGGTTTCATCCAGATGTATCCAGACTTGTACAGACTGATCCGGATTCTGGAAAATGATCCCCAGGTCTTTTGGGACCTTTGGCAGAATTTTTCGACCCTTTCCAGAAATTTCCAGGCTCTTTCCAGAGATTTCCAGACAATATCCAGACTTATCCAGAGCTTTCCAGAGTTTTCCAGACTTCATCCAGATTAACCCAGACTTTATCCAGACTTATTCAGACTGATCCGGATTCTGAAAAATGATCCCCAGGTCTTTTGGGACCTTTTTCAGAATTTTTCCAACCCTTTCCAGAAATTTCCAAGTCTTTTCCAGACGTTTCCAGAGATTTCCAGACTTTTCCAGACAATAACCAGATTTATCCAGAGTTTTACAGACTTTATCTAGATTTATCCAGACCTTATCCAGACTTGTACAGACTCTGATCCGGATTCTGGAAAATGATTCCCAGGTCTTTTGGGACCTTTTTTTCCAGAATTTTTCCAACCCTTTCCAGAAATTTCCAAGTCTTTTCCAGATGTTTCCAGAGATTTCCAGACTTTTCCAGACAATAACCAGACTTATCCAGAGTTTTACACACTTTATCTAGATTTATCCAGACCTTATCCAGACTTGTACAGACTGATCCGGATTCTGGAAAATGATCCCCAGGTCTTTTGGGACCTTTGGCAGAATTTTTCCGACCCTTTCCAGAAATTTCCAGGCTTCATCCAGATTACTCCAGACATTTTCCAGGCTTGTTCCAGCTCACTTGGCTTGTTCCAGGTTCTTGTTGTGTGTTAATATAAGCGTGTTAAAAAAGTGTTGCTTTTTCGTTTCAGGGTCGCTTTTTCGTTTCATCGTCTCAAATCACTCCCAACGATTCCAAAAAATTTTTTACTTCAAAAAATCCTTAGTTTCGCCAATAACCACGCCACTGTGCTGTCGTTCAGGCTCTAAGCAATAGAATCATGCCTCTGAATAATCACGCCTCTCCACATGCATCATTTCGCAATGATTTTTTTCTATTTCAAAATACTACACATGCCCATATTGCAAAAACAAAATATGTCACCAACTTGTTCATTATTGTTTTCGTCAAGTTTGGTAAAGCAGCAAATTCTATTGCAGTTTGCCCTTTGGCAAGCCAGACTATACAAGAGCTAATGATGCTGTTGTGAACCAGTAAATTCATCATTTTAATAATAAAAGTTATGTTCATTATGTTCACTACATTTCCTCTCTTCAACAAATTCCACCATCTGTTTAGTTTAGTCCCTTACAAGAACTGCCGGCTAGAATTATTATTATTACAACCAATGTCCTGTAAACATTGTAAACACCAATAGGTATCCCAACAAGATGTTTCCATTTGTCGATACTCAGTACCTCTATTGCAGGAACCCAAATTATTGTAAATACACATAAATAAATATAACCCATGGAGGATGTTCTTGCCGCCAAGGATAGAGTAGAGTACTTTTCCCGGATCTAATTCTATTATTCCAGATGGTGAGAATTGCTTTGAAAATTATAAACTTAGTTGTCCTTTAGGTGAGATCCCAATAAGGTTACCTTTTAGATTTTAGAATGGGCTCTTTCACTAAAATTTAAATACGTAATTTAAGTATAAAATCTCAAAGGAGGGACTATTTTAGGCATATATACCAAAAAAAAAATGTTCTACAAGGTTCAATAAGTTTTTCATAGGCAATCAAAAGTGCCTAAATTCAAACTATTTTAAAACGCGCCGATTTGCCGACGTCACATAAATATTCTCCATTTCGCTTATGTCGTTGCAAGGAGGAAGGGCTCGGCTGTGTTTGCGCTCTGTAAAGATACGTAAAGGTTCGAATGCGCTGTTGTCGGTTGTGACTAAATGTAGTGCAGCGTAAAATAAATAAATAAAACTAAACATAAAAAATTGCATTAAATTGTATTTAAGCATAATTTAAAAAAAAAATGTTATAAAATCTTGAATCTATAACTAATTAATTTAACTACTTTTCATGAGATTTTGCCAACATTTCAGAATTAAATCTATTACAAATTTTCAATGTTGACAATTAGTGGCAACACGGTCAAATTGCGAGCTGCGACGTCATAGAAATAAATTCTGGGTTTTTATTTGGAGGTATTTCTTTGTTTTCTGTTTTCTCAAGAAGGACTTTGAATTTTTCAAAAGTAAAAATACAGAAAATTCTGTTTTTAGTTGCTTTATCCAAATATGCCAATTTCAAAAATTAGTGAAAGAGCCCATTGGAGTAGGCAGTCGCTTTTTAAGATCGATAGCGAACAGTCGGGTTGTAGCAGTCGCACTTACCTATGTAAAATCAGTTTCGTTCAGAGTTAAAATAAACTAAACCTTCATTTCGAGTTTTACTTCTTACTTTATTGAAATATCGGATAATAGGTAGGTACAAGGCCTAGAAATAATCCGAGATTATACTACATTGGAGCCAGCGGAAAACTCCGAGTTTCTAACATAAGATCCCTAACAATGCTGTCCCCGTTACTTTTGGTGACGATGATACCTACTTATGTGAACTTGCTAACCTGTTCAATAAGGTACCCCTCAATTAATTTTCAACTTTATTGGCTTCTGAAGAAGTTGTGTTTTGATGGAGTTGATTCGTTTTTGCCTAAAATTAGTTCGTAAACCTTAATTAAATTCACACATCCTGGATCGAAGACGACATGGATTAGAACATTTCTCATTGTTCCAGTAGGTAGTTGTCCGGGCAGATGGAGATATTCTATCCATGATTCTGTAGATAATTATGTGGAAAATGAGTTTCCTTATCTTATTTCTCAGTTTATTTGTATCGTCTCAGTTACTCGATGGCCAACTGTGATTTAAGTTTTGCGTTTTCAATTGATATCAGAGGTTGATCGACTCCTGTTTTTCTGGTAGAATGCCTCGTTAGAAATCCTTATTGCCTCTTATTTGGATAGTCAGTCATCTACTCCAATAAACAAACCAGCAACCACGACTCTATATCTCATTATATTTTTTTGCCCTCTATAAATAATTGGGAATCATCTCATCATGTTATTTCCATTCTTCCATTGCTCGTCGCTATATTGATCGTTTTTTTTTTTTTTTGAATAGACTCTATCCTGGATCTACTTTAGTTATTGTGTACTCTAGTCTTTCACTTGCACATGAATAATTTAGGTACCTACTTAATCATAAAATATCCTGATAATATCTGAATATAGTATTTTTTCCCAAGTTGCAAGCAGATAACAGTTTTATTTTTCATTATTGATAATATTTTAAAAAAATCTACGCTAATGTATCCTTATCATTGACTAACAATAATAATAAATAAATTGAAATTAATGTAATCCTGCTAAACAAGTACCTACCTAATTAGTCATACAGACAATAATAAATATCATTTCTCCATGATGTATTAAGTTTGTTTGTTCAATAAGTTTGGGTCAGTATTTTAAGCAAAACGAAAATTAAATGTTCATGTTTTATGCACAATTCGAATATTGATTTTTTTCAATTGACCAAAATTCTCCAATTGAATAAAACGCGAGTTAAATCGATTGAAGCAGTTTAGTGAGTGGTTAGAGGTCGGATCAGATCCCAACTATGGGAACCCAAGAAATATGGTTTCTAGCATTGTTTGTGGCTGGGAGCCATGGAAAATCTGCTGTGACACAAAGTTTAGATGGAACATGGACAACATCGGCATTTACAAAGACAAACTACTGTAAGTAGGTATATAATATTTCAGGCAAACAATATTAGTCATTCTAAGGCATACACAACAAAATGTACTTTTGTGATTTTTTCCATAGGATTGATTTTACTACAGTTTAATTTAAAAAAATGTTGCTGTCAAGTAACATTAACATAATTATGTATATAACCTTAAATCACCTACAATAAGCTTTAAAACATAAACTTGAAAACATATTTTCTTTTTGTTGCTTCAAAGAATTTATCAATGTCATACAAAACATTTTTTGTCTTAAATGTAGGTGCCTGTTCTTAATGCATTTCGCTTGATTTGAAGTCATTGACTTATTATCAACCCAAAAATTTGATGAAAGATGAATAATAGGATCCAGGCCAGAGAGGATATCTATTTCTTCTTGAACGAATAATGATACTGATTTTTTTTAGATTATGAGTTTCCAGCAATAGTTCCAGGCGGTATTTACACTGACCTAATGAAATCAGGAATAATAAAGGATGTTTTCTATGGATTTAATGACAACAGCACTAAATGGGTGGGCAACATCAATTGGACATACACTCTAAATTTTACAGGTGAACTGATCGAAATTAGACATAAAAAATGTATATCTATATGTTTTTCAGTTGAAGAAGGCCTCATGAAATATGACACCGTTAACTTAGTCTTTGAAGGTGTAGACACTTTCGCTAGCATAGAATTGAACGGAGTAATCATTGGAGAGACACAAAACATGTTTGTCAGATACGTTTATGATATTAAAAATGTTCTTAAGGTATATATTTAACATTGAAGAAAAAAATAAATGTTAAGTAATATTGTTGGTTGTTAGGCTCAAGGCAATAACACAATCAAAATTTTCTTCGCAAACCCAGTGGAAAGAGGTCTACACCTCAACAACAAACAATTGGAAAAATACAGAATTCCCTGGGAATGTCCTCCAGATGCTTACCATGGAGAATGCCACATTAACATGCTCAGAAAGATGCAAGCGTCGTTTTCATGGGATTGGGGCCCATCTTTCCCTTCGATGGGTTTATGGAAACCCGTTTATCTTCAAGCCTATGATGTGACTGCATTTAGACATGTCGTTCCACGTGTAGTAGAGGATGAACAAAGCTGGATTGTTTATGTCGACGTGTATTTTGAGAATAATCAACGTAGTTATGTGCAGGGAAAATTAACGTAAGAGTTTTGTTTTGTTCATTCAATAACCAATCCGACCTCAATTGCACAACATCAGGTCACATTCAAATTGTATAATTCTCGGGGATTGTTTTTGGTATAACGAGTAAAGTTCAATTTATTCTGTTAGTACAAAAAGCCGGTTGTGGTTACAACCTCAAGTACTTCCTAGAAGACTAAAACTTTTATATCAGATCGTCTTAAACTTGACTGTTTTAGGCTTAAGCTCCACTGTGACCTAACGGAAATTCTCTACAATATCTCCGATGTCAATGCTACAATGAATGAAAATGGCGAAATAGCCACTTATGGTCAAATTGCTAATATCGACAAGGGTTGGATACACGAGTGGTGGCCAAATGGATATGGCGACCAACCACTCTACGAACTTGAAATAATTTTTGCTAGTGGTGACAATTATCAAGATGTGATCATTAAAACTCAACGGATTGGATTTAGAACTGTAGAGCTGGTACAAGAACCACTTGGTAAGTAATATTACTAACCATCAGTGGAAATTACTTCTAAAATTTCTAAAGGCACTGGCGCTACATTCTACTTCAAAGTGAACGGAGAGCCGATATTCGCAAAAGGTTCCAATGAAATTCCTATCAACGTTTTACCAGAATTGGGTCAAGATAAGGAGACAATTGACTTCCTTCTACGAAGTGCCAAAGATGTCAATATGAATATGCTTCGTGTATGGGGAGGAGGTGTTTACGAGTCCGACTACTTTTACGAAGTAGCCGACAAACTAGGAATAATGATCTGGCAAGATTTCATGTTTGCATGCTCTTTGTATCCAGCAACTGAGGAATTTCTGAATAACGTTGTTGCTGAAGTTAATCATAACACCAAACGTCTTTATTACCATCCGAGTATTGTGATTTATTCAGGAAACAACGAAAATGAAGGAGTTTTGGTTGATAACTGGTATGGAACGAGAGACAATTTCTCTCTATACAAGTCTGATTATGTGGATCTCTACATCAATACTGTTCGCAAGGAGTTCAACAGGATAACTAGGAACGGGGCTATTTTTATTAGTTCCAGCCCTACTAATGGAAAACTTACGGAATCTGAAGGATGGATTGGACAGAGTCCTGGAAATCAATATTGGGGAGATGGTGAGAATTTTTTAATAAGTGAAATTCGACAATATGTTGATAAATAGTTAATATTAGAGTAGATACCCTGGTGTAATGTAACCACCATGAGAATGAAGATGACAAACCAGAAATTGAACCAAACTACACAAGTTTGAAAAAGTATATTTATTTCTAGTTCACTATTACAACTATGTCTTGGATCCATGGAACCCAGACACCTACCCAATCCCAAGATTCTGCTCGGAATACGGCTACCAGTCACTACCTTTTAAAGACACTTGGTTAACTGCAACTAACAACACAGCCGATCTAGTGATTTCTGGTGATTTTATGAAGTGGAGACAGCATCATCCTGCAGGCAATGCTGAAATGGCTTTATTGATTGCGGAAAATATAAATCTCCCTGATATGAAGAGTGATGCTTATACTAATGCCTTCATTTATCTTTCACAAGTTTACGCGTCGCAATCTGTTAAAGTGGAAACTGAACATTATCGTCGATATAGGAGTTATTTGACAGATAACGGTAAAGGTTACACTATGGGAGCTCTTTATTGGCAACTTAATGATGTTTGGGTGGCACCAACTTGGTCTAGTATTGGTAAGGGTTTTGTTCAATTATTAACACATCTGTCTGCCCCTAATTAACCGAAAAATACTTCTTAAAGAAATTGCCTCTTTTTCCAATTTTTCTTCTCATGCCTAACTTTGTCAATAGTTCACTTCTCTTGTCTTTATGTCAATAAATTTTGCCTTCTATAATCTACTTTCAACTAAGAATCATTTATTTCTACAGACTACACTGGAAGATGGAAAATGCTTCACTACTTCGCCAAAGACTTCTTTGCCAACATCATAGTAACCGGGTATATAAATGTCGCAAGAGTACTACAAGTTTATACTGTCAACGATCAACTCTCGCCAGTAGAAAACGTCAGCATAATTGTCAAGGCCTACAAATACGATAGTCCAGATTTTATACCGTTCATTGAAGATTGGGTAACGGAAGATTTGAATGCCAGTGCTTCTCAATTAGTTTACACCAAATCAATCGATGAAATATTTTCAAGATTTAACCTGGACAAATCTAGTTGTTTTTTCACATTTGTCGTACATAAAAACTCTTCGTTAACTGACTATGTCCACATTAGTCCAGTTAATTACATTTTCCCAGGAAAACTAAAGGATTCCACTTTGTCTTCTGCTAATGTGACAATTTCTTCAGTAACCAAAAGTGGCGACAATACTTTTGATATCACAGTAAAATCCGACAATATTGCATTGTTTGTATGGTTGAATTCTCACGAAATTAAGGGGATATTTTCGGAAAATGGATTTTTGCAACTTGAAAACTTGAGAGTGGTAAGCTTTAAGAGCTCCACCAACAACACTGTGGATGAATTAAGGGATACTTTGACTGTGACTCATCTTAAGGATTCCAGATGGGTTTAGAAATAAGTTTTAATTAATAAACTAACTATTTCAAATTACGATTTTTGTGTTTTAGTAAATTCAATTTCTTTACAGCAATTATTTGCGTTGAAACGGAGTTTTTTTTTTGTTGAAAATGCTACTTCTTTTCGATGCTTTCATGAAAACGAAATTAAGGCAGGGCACTTATTCCTACACCAACGCTTTGTGACATAGGTAGCAAAAGTGTGAAACTGAAAGGACGTTTGGTTTGGTTTCCTTTTGCTAAACTGTTGATTATAGCTTAATGATTAAAGCTTAAGCTAGACTTTAACCAAAGAAAAAAAAGAGTGAAGGCGTTACCAGCTTAGAGAAACCAGAATTACTCGTATTATTTATTAATTTGGTAATTACTTCATCAGAGGCTAGACATTTTTGGTTTCGTAGGTATATGATATAGGTTTTAATGTTATGGTAGCAATATTGAGTTTACCAAGACGCCGTTCCGGATCCTTCTTGTCTAACTGGGTCCGCACTATGTCCAATCTGTAGGATTTCGAGAGGTTGGAAGCTTTCTAAGGAAAAGTTTGCACATCAAAAAATTGGTACAAAATGAAAAACCGTTACATTTCCAGTTAGTTCTCCCAGATATTCTTCAATAGGGTACTTGCATGGAAAATTAAATTGATTATTGTTTATTGCAAACTGTAGGAAATCGAAAAAAAATCGTTACTTTTTTTTAATTTCGCCCAAATATGATTATTCCGGAAGTTATACAAATATTAAGTTTTGTATATATAGATATACTGAGCATGTGCAACGTCACAAATTTATATGATAAGTGACGTCATAGGCATATTTCATAGCGTTGTATCTCCGTCAATTTTTGACTAAGAAGAAAAAGAAAAAACACGTTATTTTTCATGGACTAATGAAATCAGCAATAAAAAAAATTGATGCAAGTATGCAAGAAATTGCATGAAAAATTTAAGTGATTATTGTTTCTTGCAAACTGTAGGAAATCGAAAAAAAATCGATATGTATTTTTCTATTTTTTCCAAATATGATTATTTCGAAATCTATACAAATATTAGAGTAGGTAGAGTCCAAAAACCCGATTGCGCTTCATCCCCTACTCTTCTGACGTCACGTCCCTGACGTTGGCCTTGAAAAGTGACCTAGTAAATGTACCGACGTCACACGATCTTGGCCTTAAGTTGCTGTGCGACCTTGAGTGTGCGCAGCCTTGAGTTGGCGCATGATCTTAAGTTGTCTGGGTACACTATTATATGAGAGAGTGTGCAACACATAGAGAGCACATTTCTGGTTGAAATGGGAAAAAGCATCAACTATAACAGATGAAGGTATTTTATGTGACATCGAAGGAAATGAAAGGTGGTGCTACATCATCTTCTATATCAGGCAACGAACCAATTTCCCTATCCCTGGATTGGATCATAATGATCTGATAACGAGTAGGAGTTGTTACGATTCATGGCTTGGATGGCAGAGATATTTTGAAATGCAGAAATATGGGAATGAAAAGATTCATCGACATGTCACGGTCACGGCATTTGATGGTGATATAAGACCGCCAGACCTTACACCTAAATGTCATCCTTGTTGTCACCCATGTTTCCTGATAGTGGATACGGTGCACTGGCGTATCCAGGGGGGGGGCAAAGGGGGCAATTGCCCCCCCCCCCAGAGTAACATATTTTTATTCCTTTTATTTTTTAAAAATTTGTCAAATAATAAAAAAATAAATTCAAAAATGTACTGAAATTAATTTGATAAATAATACTTTTTTCAACTACATGAACAGGTAGCTTTTTTGTGAATAGAAACTGTTCACTTGTACGCTGTGCTTGACAATCAGGGAATAAAAGTCAAAATACTAGTTTTATATTCAGCGTAATGTATATTACTAGCTGCCTAGCGCTTTCGCCTTTGAGCCATCAGCACTCATCAGGGCTCAGACTTTGTCAAAAGGCGACACCACCAAAAACACAAAAACCATCTTTCTGAAAAGCAATAATAATTGTCTGGTAAAGCTGGTAATGCAAAAGGTACCTTTATGATTCAATCTTTCTGTGGAATGTACAATCATTTAGCTCCTATTGCGTAACCTATATTTCAAATTTGGGCTTAATCCCTCGAAAGCCGAAGGAACTATAAAGAAAAAACTAAAAAATATATTGAAATTTCAACACCTTGTAGATCGGTAACGAAGCGTTTGCAAACCCATGTTTCTTTAAAATTTTATTTAGTCATAAGAAAAAACCAAAGAATCGCCCCCTTCCGTTTGTACATGCATGATATTTAGTATTAAGGAACACCCTGTAATATTTATATTTTAGTTAATCCAGTGAGCCGGGGAGCCACGAGACCTTGTCGTTGGTGGAGAGGCTCAGCGGCCATACGTCGCTGCAGAGATGTGGAGTCGTTTGGTCGTGACCAAGGGTGGCTCGCCATACCGGGAAAGCAGACGCACAGCATCCTGGTATGCTGGGTGTCTGCTAGACAAACAGCGTGGAGGAGGACACTCGACTCGGTCTCAGCCCGCAATCTGGGTCTCGCGGCCCTGTTTCGGGATGGGGCCGAGTTGACTGCCCTCCGTGGAAACCTGCCCGGTATATCTCGCGCTCTAAGATCGGTGGTTGATGAGGAAATATCTTAGAGCGTGAGGGCCTACCTTAACTGGTCGGCCAAGTGGAAGGCGAACCACAATAAAAATCCCTCCAAGTCACGGTGGAACAGCATAGGCCAAGGACTGCGTGGTTAGGGGAGAGCCTAATCGATACTATGCGAACTCCAGGGATGTGGCGACCCCACGGCTTAACTAGCCCGACCGGGGCAAGCGGGGCTCTGCCTCGGCCGTATGGTTTATTTCCCTAGCTACTCGTGGGACCTAACATGGACACACAAAATCAAACAATCAAGGCGAAGGATGATAGCGCCTCAAGCACATCCGAAAACATGGAAGTAGGGGACTGTAAAAGCCCCACTGACGTAGAAGAAGAACTTCTACGTTCAGACGAAGAACTCGGCAAAGATCTGAGTGCCCTACGACTGAAGGGCGACGTGAGGATCAGGCTGAGTGGCGCTGCCAGAAAGAGGATGAAATTCCTCAAAAAAAAAGGGATGAGTGCAGACGAAGCCCGCAAAAAGGCCCTTGAGCCAATCAAAGAAAGGGCTAAAACCTCTGACAAGGGCGAAAAAAGAGCCTGGTCAGAAGGAAACACCCCCGAGGCTCAAGCCAAAAAAAGAGCTAGGACAAGGGATACGGGCAGAAATGCCCCGCCCACAAAAAAGGAAACGAGCAGCAGTGCTCCGTCTTCCAGAGCTCCAAAACCAACCTTCAGCCAGATAGCTGGAGGCATAAAGGTAGGAATACTACCTACAGACTTCCCCAATTGCCTTTTGTCAGTGGAGCAAATTCAAGCCACCAAAGAGGCGATTATGGATAAGATCGTGGACGAGGTAGCATCGGATTGCCCGGTCAAACCGAAGTTTCTGAGTGCTCACAACAGACCCGGCTGGCTCGCTCTAGTTTGCGAAAACATAGCCACCAAGCAGTGGCTGCAAACTGCAGTCGCCTCCATCAAGCCTTGGGAGGAAGCTTCCCTAAGGATGGTAGAGGAATCTGACATTCCTCACTCTGACGTCCTGGTGGCTCGATTTCCAAGCAGCATGGATTACTCCACGGAGAAAATCCTCAATCTCGTTCAAGGCCAAAATGAGGGCCTAAACGTCAAAAATTGGCGAGTCATCCGACGCAACGCCGAGGGCCATCTGGTCACACTAACCCTTTCTGTGGACAGTGCATCCGCAGAAAAACTCAAATCCGGAGGCTACGCGGTAAGTTACAAGTTCGGTCATACGACTATAAAACCGCAAAGCAGCCGGAGCACAACAGCTGTGGAGCAACCAAGCTCCCCAAAGAAAGGCGGCGCCGAACCAAGGGCAGGAACGTCTAAAGACTCAATGAGTCATAAAGACGAAAGTGCGCAGGTGGAGTGCGAAAAGTGAGTGCGAATTCTAATGGCTCCCTCCAAGCAACCAAAGAGAAGTAACTCACCATGCATCAAATGCATCCAAATAAATCTTCAACACTCAAAAGCTGCCACTAGTGAGCTTAGAAGAAGAATGTTTAGACAAAAAATCAACGTAGGGCTACTTCAAGAGCCCTGGGTCAATGGAGGCTCTATAAAAGGCCTAAATATCAAATCATGTAAGTTAATCTACAACATTAACCACGAAAGACCAAGAGCAGCATTGCTGCTTGACAAAAATTTAAAATTTTTACCTGTTCCAGAGTTCATCACACAAGACTTGGCAGCTGCTTTAGTAGAAGTGCCAACGGAGGGGGGCTCAAGGCATATTCTCATAGCCTCAGCCTACTTTCCAGGTGATGATAACTCAGCACCGCCAGAGATCGTCCAACGACTCATTACGTGGTGCAGAGCGAGAAACAGACACTACATTATCGGGGCGGACGCCAACGCCCATCACCAGGTAGGATGGGGAAGCACCGATACAAACGCAAGGGGTGAGTAGCTTTTTGAATATTTGAACTCTAACAACGTAGACATTATCAACAAAGGTAACAAACCCACTTTTATTAACGCCGTCAGACAAGAGGTCTTAGACGTGACTCTCTCTGACACATTTACATCTAACACAATAACCAACTGGCTTGTGTCAAATGAACCCTCCCTGTCGGACCATCAAGCAATAAGGTTCGACCTAGAGGCAGTTATAAACCACTCAGTACAGACAAGAATCCCAAAACTCACCAACTGGGTATCCTTTGTGGAGGGTCTGTGCCTGAGTCTAGATGAACTCCCTTCTGACATAACTACAATAGAAGAGCTAGAGGCATCATCTGACAATCTAACAAATGCGATAAAAGATTCCTATGAGAACAGTTGTCTCGTAAAACAGAAGGTAGTCCACAGGGGTGTGCCTTGGTGGAACGGGCAGCTGAGACGTCTGAAACAAGATGCCAGAAAACTGTTCAACAAGGCAAAAACTAACGGCAACTGGGCAGACTATAGAACAGCCCTAGACAAGTACAACCGTGAATTAAGAAAATCAAAAAGGAAATCATGGAGACAATTCTGCGAGGGGATTGACGAATTAGCCCCAGCTCAACGTCTCCAAAAAGTTCTTTCAAAAAACCACTCAAACGGAATTGGCCTGCTTAAAAAGCCAAACGGAGAACACTGTACCGACCATACAGAAAGTCTAGAGGTACTACTACAAACTCACTTTCCAGGTTCGGTAATCGTTGAAGCCCTGAACCAGGTCACTCCGCCTATCGAAGGGCCACAAAGCCCTAACGGCAGGAGCAAAAGGCTGGCTGGGAAAATCTTCACAATGAACAGAATAAAATGGGCGATCGATAGCTTCAGACCCTACAAATCTCCAGGCAAAGACGGGATTTTTCCCGCACAACTGCAAAAAGGCTACGAGCACTTAAAGGTACACCTACAAAAGCTCTTTAAGGCAAGCCTGCTCCTAGGGCACATACCGCTATCTTGGAGGGAAGCTAATGTGATATTCATACCAAAAACGGGTCGCCGACCCGAGGACGAACCAAAATCATATCGTCCCATTAGTCTAACCTCCTTTCTCCTTAAGACAATGGAGAAAGCAATCGACCAGTACATCAGAAGCGAAACTCTATTGAGAAGACCGCTCTACTCGAAGCAATTTGCCTATCAGCCAGGCAAATCCACGATAAGTGCTTTACACTGCCTGGTTAAAGACATTGAAAAGAGAATCGAGTGCAAGGAGATCGCTCTCACAGCTTTCATCGACATAGAGGGAGCCTTTGATAACACCTCATATCAATCAATCGCCAGAGCATTACAAGAATGGGATGTTGAAGTTCCAATTGTAAAATGGATAGAGTCGATGCAGAAGCACCGTCACGTTACGGCTGAAATAAACGGAGCATCAGCTACCGCAACCACGGTCAGAGGGTGTCCTCAAGGGGGTGTTCTTTCTCCGCTACTATGGACACTGGTGGTAGACAAAATTCTTACCAGACTGAGTAGTGCTGGATACCAGGTCATAGGTTACGCAGATGACCTAGCCATTGTAATCAAGAACAAACATGAAGGTATAGTGACAAGCCGAATGCAAAGTGCCATAAACATCGTTAAAAATTGGAGCGAAGGCGAAGGACTATCCCTAAACGCAAACAAAACAATCCTTGTCCCGTTCACAAGAAGAAGGAAGCTAAATTTGAAAGCCCCGACCCTTAACGGTACACAACTAACATTTTCCAACGAAGTGAAGTACTTAGGGGTCACCCTGGACCAAACCCTCACTTGGAACAAACAGTTAGAGAAAACATGCTCTCGAGCTACATCAGCCATTTGGTCATGCCGAAGACTTGTTGGCAAAACATAGGGGCTAAAGCCAAAGATGGTATTCTGGATCTACCAAACCATAATAAAGCCTATGGCCACATACGCCTCATTGGTGTGGTGGCCCAAAACCCAAGAAGTCACCGCTCAGATTAAGCTAAGAAAGGTGCAAAGGCTGATATGTCTAGGAATAACGGGAGCAATGTCAACTTGCCCCACCGCAGCCCTAGAGACGCTACTCAACATGCCCCCACTTCACCTATGTGTGAAAAAGGAGGCAATAACCAGCGCTCACAGGCTATTCCAAATAGACAAGTTCAAGCCTGGCGATCTGAGGGGACATCTGAAAATCGTTGATCTAATAACACTGGAGAATGCCAGCAAACCAAGTGACCACATGATGGTCAGATTGGACTTAGAGATCCCCTTCGCAGTGGTAATAAACGACCGCCAATCATGGGAGAATAAAGAACTACCACAAGCAGACAATGCATCTCTGTGGTACACAGATGGATCCAAGCTAATGGTAGGAGCTGGACTGGGCATTTCCGGCCCTAACTTCAAGCTCTCCAAGGCATTGGGTAAACATCTTACAATATTTCAAGCCGAACTGCTTGCCATAGATATATGTGCACAAGAGTGTCTTAACCAAAGCCTCAAAAGAAAACACATCTTCATACTATCGGACAGCCAAGCTGCCATAAAAGCCTTGAGGGCTTTCAAATGCACGTCAAAACTAGTCTGGGAGTGTAAACAGACCCTAAAAACACTAGCGACACATAACCAGGTAACGCTGATGTGGCTGCCTGGTCATCGAGGCATAGAAGGAAACGAAGAGGCAGATGGCCTCGCAAAGGAAGGGGCCTCAACACCATACCATGGACCAGAGCCCTACTGTGGCTTAATGAAAAGCCACATCATGGAAGAACTCAACAAATGGGAGAAAGACCAACTGTCATCATATTGGAGGCACACACCGGGACTCAGACAGTCAAAAAGGTTTATTACCCTTTCAGCAAAAAGAGCTGAACAGCTCCTAAGCATGAGCAGACCAGACATCAGATTGGTGGTGGGACTGCTCACAGGACACTGCCCAGTAAAATACCATTTAAGGTTAATGGACAGAGCAGAAGACGATCTCTGCAGATTCTGCTCAGACGCAATAGAAACCGCAGAGCACCTGCTCTGCGAATGTCCAGCCCAATTCTGCAAGAGGCTCAAATTCCTCGAGGGGGCAACACTGTCACCAGAAGAAGTGGGCCAACTGACACCCAGGAAAATAGCTTCCTTCGGCAGAAGTCTACGCTTCCTGGAGACAAATTAAGATGTAGAGTCACGCACAAAATATCTGCAAAGGTAGCAGTGCTGAGCGGCTGAAAAGCCGAAACGACTCCCCCGAAATCTACAATCTGCAATCTATCCAGTGTGAATTTTTTTAGTAATTTAAAGTATTTATTATACAGGGTGTGGCACGAAAAATTTCCCACCCAGGTTTTCTCAGGTGTTAGGTGATCAATCAAAAAACGCTCGAACACATCAATTTTTGTTTTTCGGGGGACACATTTCATTGGTATTTTCACTCCCTACCTGTCAACCCTTAAGCGGGGGAGACAGGCACCTCCAAAATTTCAAACGCAAAAGGGGGTCGAGTGATACGTCATTTGGTAGCTATTTTTGTAAGAATTATATCCTCAAAGTTTTAAGTTGCTACTATTTTCTCTACCGAAATGGCAGTGTGTCAAAGTTAGGAAAAATACTTTTTTCCGAGTATCTGAACTGTGTGATTTTTACCAAATAATAACAAAACAACAGATTTTTGAAGGGTACCTATCCATAGTAAAAAAATAACATTGGCATTTAATCTAAGTATCGTCATTCAACAGTTCAGTTCAAAATGGTTCATGTTTATTCACTTGAAAAATATGTTAATTTGTTAATATGAGGTAAAAAACACATAGCTTTGACAAGCTATTTCGACAGGGTTGATAGTAGCAATTTGAAACTTTGGGGACATAATCTTAATAATAACTTAATAAAAATAGCTAACAAATGACCCCCCTTTCCATTTGAACTTTTAGGGGGAACCTGGTACCTGTCACCCCCGCCTAGGGGTTCACAGGTAAGGGGTGAAAATATCAATAAATAAAGTCCCTCAAAAACAAAAAGTGATGTGTCCGAGCGATTTTTGATTTATCACCTGACGCCTGATAAAACCTGGATGGGAAGTTTTTCGCGCCGCACCCTGTATATCTTTGACTTTTGAATTAAATTTTAGTTTGATTTTATGTTACACATGTTACCTACTTATTTCTTGAAAGTCGATTTCTCAGAAAAACAAATAATTCCAGTTATCAACTTCTTATCGTTATAATGAGCAGCCCAAAGATTTTTTCAGTGGTGGCTGGCAGGCTAATATTATGGAACCATAGCACTACCTTATTTTCCTGTGAAAATATTATATATTTTGTCCTACAAAAGTATTGAGAGAAGCGAGCGAATACTCGATTGTGTGGTTTTGAAGACTTTTGGGCGTGGCACCTCAAAAAAAATTTCCGCCTATGGCAGACATACCAGGTTTGCCCCCCCGCACAACCTCAGGCTGGATACGCCACTAATACGGTGGATTGTCTGATATGCGATATGTGAACCATGCATACAAAAATCGGCACTTTTCAGGGCCACAAAATACTTTGATTTTAGTTTAGTTGTTTTGGTCTATTTGCTCGCTTGTTAGACCCTTCGTGAGCTTAAGGCTTAAGTTGTCTGCGCTATTATGAGAGTGTGCAACACATAGAGAGCACGTTTCTTTTGAACAGTGTTGCCACAGTTTTTCGACGACATTCCTTCAACTGAGTGGCTAAAACCCTTCATATCCTTCAAAACAGTGGAGAGGGGGCGGCACAAAGATATCGTCGCCTTCCTTGCAAAGGGGCCTATCTCATTTTTTGTGATTTTGCAGGAGAAAGAAGTTTTTACAAATATTTTGCTGATACTGAAAAAGACGAGATAACCTATATTTGAGATACTACGCCTTTTAGAGGGTAGCTGCAAGAAACTGTTTTGATGCCTGCTAAGTGCGTAGGTAACTCAATTCAGCAATTTTTTGAGATAAGCCCCTTTGTAAGGAAGTGGATTAGCAAGAAATAAACAAGACAAGAAACTAATGAGCAAGAACAAGATTTCTTGTGCAATAAATTTGCAAGAAGCAAGATTTCTTGCATAATCAATTAAGTATAAATAATATGTATTAATAAGTTAATGAATATTAGCTTAAAAGTACACAATAACTTATACTCGCATAACATCATTTATTGTAGAGTAGATAATTTTTTTTAAAAATATGCAATAAGTGCGTGTAGAGTGCAAGGATAATACATACTTACTACAGGATAGCTTATCCTCATAAAGCAAAGAGCACATTGGAGACACATGCGACGCAACCCACGCAGGGCAGCACAAACGACACATTGCTCAAAATTCGTGCTCAGGGCCAGCTAACGCCATTTGAATCAGTTCTTCCTGTATTTTTTCTTTTCGACAAATTTGAAAAGCACGCACGCAGCACGCACACAAATCTGTGTCTCAAACATTAGTTGTATTCCTTTCAAGAGCTTGAAACACTCGAGCTACTCGCTTCGGTGCTTAGTCGCCCACGATTTGCAGGGAACATATTTACGTACAGCTCAGGGGCTTGACGCCCCGAGTAGCTCCGAGCGTCACACTCCCATACTGGAAAGCGGCTATGGGTGGTGCAACAAACACTTTTCGAAAGGAATAAGCGCGTGAAGCCCCGGAGCTGTTCCGGAGCTCCTCCTAGGTGTGAAAGGAATACAACTATTGAGCGACGTTGCTTTGTTTGACGCATTCGTGGCTTTCTCTGTGCTGCGTCTCAATATGCGGACGTGCAATGCTCGCTACATGATACAAAAACGTGAGGTGTGCTGCCTTTCATTGGTTGCGTCGCATGTGTCTCAATATGCGCCTTGCCTAAGGCCTATAATGTAACCACGCTAAAGAACCAGTGATAACGTAGCAGCGTCGACGCGCCTAGACTTAGGGTGTTCGCACCACAGGTTATGATTCCGCGAGCTTCTGCTTTATGCATACTTGGTTTTAGTACATCAAATAACATTCTAAAACACAATAACATGAGTGAAAAAAAGTACTATAGGTACACACATATTGCATAGGTAAAACATTTTTTCGACTATCAACAAAATATGTGTAGAAAAATAAATTTAGACAAATACTTTACGCACTAGCGCGTATAAAGTATTCTCACTTTACGCACTTGTGTGTGAAGTAATTTACTAGGAAAAACTAAATTGACAGTGACAACATATGTCATTTGATACTGCCCTACGCACTAGTGTCTATGAAGTGAATTACTTTACGCACTAGTGAAATTTTACGTCTTTTGAATAGTGCGTAAGAGAGTACTTTACGCACGGTAGAAGATTTTTTTAAACCTTTGGTGCATAAATAGGACGTTTCATTAAAGAAGCAATTACAAAAATTTTTAAAAAATCTCATTCTAATAAAACGCAACAAACAAAAAATACACTGTCCCAACAAAATTTGTAAAAAATGGTGTGTGCGACAGAAGTGAAAACCTCATTTAGACAAGATTATCAATATGAAATACAGGTATTTTTTTTTATGCTCTATATTAATTGCCCAGATTAATCTCGCTATACCTTTGTATCAAGATATGATGATAATAGTTTTGATTTATAAATGTATGTGCGAAATAATCTTTAGATTATGCCTGTATGAAACACAAAAATTTGTGTCACATTATTTGAAAAATGTATATGCATATGTAATATGTAATAGTAGATTATTCCACGAGTCAATAATGATAGCTATTATTCCCGAGGAATATTTATGAACTGAGCTGCGTTAGCGGCGAGGGAGTAACATTCTGAGGGAATTATAGCCATTATTGCGAGTAGTATACTCTACTTTATTTAAGACAAATTAATTTATTTGAGATTTTTAATAGCAAATTACATGCATCTCAATCTCAATACAAATCCACAAGCATTACATGTGTGCCACTGACACTTTTGAGGAATAATAACCATTAATCTCGCTAACTTCTCGTCATTATTCCCTGGAAGAATAACATATGTCATTATACTGCCAAAATCACAAGTATAATTCTTACACTATACAGGGTGAGTTACTAAGCGCGCGGTGGTCCATAACTCCTATACTAAAGGAGATCGAAGAAAAAATTAAATGCAAAACTTGTAGATAAACATGAGTACTACATTCCTAAATTATTTTCCAGTATACAGGGTCGCCCAATAACTAGTAGTGATACAAAGTTATGTTTTTTTAAATGACTCCTCCTCTATATTATGACATTTCTGGATTCTGTGGAAAATTCTAGACATATTTCATGTACAATGTCATATACCTATCTTCAACTGTTTCGGAAATATTGACAGTTGAAAATTGACTTTTTGCATCTTTGACAGACTGTAAAACCTGAACGGTTAATTTTACAAGAAAACGGATTTTACATTTCTGTCTTAGTTTTTCATAAACAATAATTTGACGCTAACTTTGAATTTAACCGAAGATTAATAATTTAGGCGGAATTTTTAATCATGGATTAAATTTAATGTTGGTGTCAAATAATAGTTTATGAAAAACTTAGATAGGAATGTAAAATTAACCGTTCAGGTTTCACAGTCTGTCAAAGATGCAAAAAAGTCAATTTTCAACTGTCAATATTTCCGAAACAGTTGAAGATAGGTATATGACATTGTACATGAAATATGTCTAGAATTTTCCGCAGAATCCAGAAATATCATAATATACCAGGGAAGTCATTTAAAAAAACCTAACTTTGTGTCACTACTAGTTATTGGGTCACCCTGTATATTGTAAAATAATTTGGGAATGTAGTACTCATGTTTATTCACAAGTTTTGTATTTGATTTTTTTTCTTCGATCTCCGTTAGTATAGGACATATGGATCACCGCGCGCTTAGTAACTCACCCTGTATATTAGTCGTAAATAAATTATTTTTACGATAAAAAAAAATAAAATAATTATTATTGTCAAAAATTACTTTAAATAAAATGTGATGACTGTATCTTTCTCTCGCTTGGCTGAAGTCGACTCGAGCCGACTGTACCCGAATGCGAATGAGCGTTACATAGTCGAGCGTGACGACTCAGTTTCTTTCAGTACCCACAAAAAAGTATGCTCAACGCGATTAAATATATTTTCACTCCAAAAAAATTTCTTGAAGTTCCAATATAATGACTAGACTTTCAAAAATCAAACATTTTTATTAAAGATTTAATTTCGTCGACTTGTCTGATGTAACCTTCTAATGTAATAGAAAACGTTCGAGTTTTTTCACAGAAGTTCAATTATATTTTGAAACTTGACTTGCTCTTTGAAAAGGGACTATAACCAATCTAAAATCTATGTAGGAATTTTTATAAAGCAAGAACAAGAAATAGCAAGAGTCTTGCAGCAAGAACAAGAAATACGCCTGCAAGAAATTTGCAAGAACAAGAAATTGGAAATTTCTTGTCTTGCTTAGCAAGACAAGACAAGAAATAGCCGAGCAAGACAAGATTTCTTGCGACCTGCAACACTAAAAATCACAATTTAAAAAATCGTCAAACGAATAAAATGCCCCACGGAGCAAAAATTGTTTAATTGCAGCCTTGAACTGGATTACGGGTAACACCCTTTTCTTATAAGGCAAACAATTAAAAAACTTTATGCCCCAGTATCTAGAGCCAGTCTGACACCTCTTCAGTCGGCAATATCCCGTCACCAAATTACTCGCCCCCCTGGGATTATGGCTATGAACTTCACCTGTGCACTTCGTAGCCTCCAATATTCTTTTTAATTTTCTGGATTTAACGTGGGTTGTAGGACTTGGCATAAAGAAAACTCAATTTTCACTTGGTAACGTTTCGTACATATATGCTTTTCACTTATTATTGGCGTAGCATTATCCATGGAAATTTGACAGGTTGGCCCTCGTATAATAATGACATTTAATGACAAAATATTTTTCAAATTTCAGGGTTATGAAACAGAAAGCCGAGTTGCCAGAATATGTAAAATATCTGAGTAAATTCAAATAGTAAAATTATTCAGTTTATTAATTAAACGTAACCATAACAGTAAGCTCAATAGCATAAATATGTTTTTGCAGTAACTTTTTTTTCGGGTTTGGTCCAACGGCATTTCTTCTATTTTTATTTTTTTATTTCTTCTTCTTCTGGACGTGCCTATCCCTTATGAATGTCGGCGATCATCGATTATTATGGCGAAGTCCACTTAATTCGCAGCAATATGGAAGAGTTGTGGCGAGCTTTTATCAAACAATGTTCTGAGATTTTTCCGTCACGATATTCTTCTTCTTCCTGGTCCTCTCTTTCCAAATATCTTCTCTTGCAGGATCGATTGTAACAAAACCTTATCTTTTTGAGAGGGTTGTAAGGCATGGGAGGGTGGGTAAGATCTTGAAAATTTTTACATAAGGCCATTTAGGGGCTGATTCTGTAACTTATAACGACGTCGTTAGTGAGCGACAATCGTTACTGAACGACATTAGTATTCTGTATCGAACGACCATCGTTACTGAACGACTTTACTTATTCTGTATCGAACGACAGTCGTTAAGAAGTGACAGCTTTCATCGTTTGTTAGCGGCACCTCTCAGGCAGTCGTTCACAGTTTTTGTTTAATTGTGAGTAATCAATAAAAACAATAAAGTGTTAAATAATATAAAATATTGACGAAGGACGACTTATTAGATCACATGTTGGTTGAATTACAAAAAAGGTTCGTCAAAACAATAAAAAAATTACCTAACCCTTACTGGAACTTTTTTATCCGTTTTTTCAGAGAGCAAAGAAGAAATGCGTTCCGCCAGTTGAGAGATAATAGTAATCCTTTTGAATTGCCCGAGAACGTTTTTAGGAGGATGTACCGGCTTAATGTTTAGGCGGCTTATGACTTTTTCCAGGAAATATTGCCGCACCTTGATATTGGAGTGAGAAGAACCAGAACACCACCTGTAGTTAGATTCTTCGTAGCGCTTCATTTCTTAGCTCATGGCAGCTACCAAAAATCTGTGGGTGAAGACACGTTTAACGGATCATCGCAGGCTAACGTTAGCCGGTGCTTGCATGAAGTGGTTAATGCTATGGTTAACCATATGGCTAACACATACATCCAATTCCCCCAAAATGTTCAACATATAGCAGAAGTTACAAACGGATACTATCGCAAGTTTCATGTACCTGGCATCATAGGGTGTATTGATTGTTCTCACATAAAAATAGTTCCACCAAGTGGTGAAGACCTTGAATATCCACCGAACGTTTTCATGAATCGGAAGAACTTTTACAGCATAAACTGTCAAATATTTTGCGATTCTAATTGTAAAATATTGGCCATAAATGCTCAGTTTCCAGGGAGCGTTCACGACGCAGCTATTTGGAGGATGATAATTTTGCGCAGTTAGGCAGTTAATTTGAAAACTAATCTGAAAAGAGTGGCAGGTACTGGCCGAAAACTGACAGTTACAGCTAAATGAAGTTAGCTTATGCTAAATCAGCACTACCAACCCTCGTAAAATCACACGATATTTGTCGTTACGATTTGTCACTAAAGTTAAACGTAACGACTCGGTTATGGAATACGATTTCCGAAAATATCGTTCACATCAAAGTCGTTACCACAACGATGTCGTCAAGTAACGACAAGTTACAGAATCAGCCCCTTAGTCTTCTGAAATAAGTCTGTCACAATGTCTACAAAAATTCGTCCACATGTCTGAGGTACATTTTGAAAGAGACTCACGCCATACCCTCGCAACCATCCATATCCGTGGATGGTGGCTGCGAAGTTATAGTTTTATTATAGACGTTCTTACAAAACCCCCAAGCCATTTCAATAGGATTATATTGGCAATGATAAGGAGGTAATCTAAGAACTTCGTGTCCGTAGCTTTTCAAAATGTCGTCAATTTTGTATTGTTTTGGTCTATTCCGAAATGGTTGAGTTAGATCCCATAGTTGTTTTTTGGTCATTTTTGTATTGAAGTCTACGTTATGTTTAACCAACCATTCCTGCATTTTGTCTTTCTTTGAAGAGAATGAAGGTGGTTTATCCTTCCGCTCTGAATGATATGGAGCGTTGTCCATGATTATTACACATTTCTCTTCAAATATATTCAATGCAGGAATTAGTTGATCAACGACCCATTTTTGGAAGATGTCCGCGTTCATGGTATTGTGGTAATCTCTGTCATTGTTTCTTGAATCTAGAAAAAAATCGCACCCATCTAAAAACCCAGAACTACTCACCGCATGCAAAATAGTAAAACGTTTCCCCTCTGACTTAATTTTGGATGGGTTGCTTTTCATATCAGATTTCATATTAAATTTCATATCCATCGACGAACTTGAGATCCGTTTTGGTAGATCCAAGTTTCATCTAAATACACGAATCTGATATTTTCGTTTGAATGTTTATATTGGAGGTATTTCCGCAAAAATGTAATTTTGGCAGCAAGAACATGTTTCTGCTCACATAAAATTTTGCGTCCATTTACTGCTTTAAATTTATATCCCATAGATTTTAAAATTTTATATAAACTAAAAACTTGTTTGCCCTCCCTTAAATTCCAAATTTTCTTTTGCGTATGTCAGTAATGTTTGTAATGTGAAATATTCATTTTTAGAATTGTATTTCCAAATTTGTCGTTGTAAATCTTCTTTGAACATTCGGTCCATAATAGTCTCTGTCTTTTTCGGTCGGCCTAAAGGTTTTTTGATTGTATATTGTCCAGTCAAAATTCTTTGAATAGTCCTGGTTCCCACCTAAAATTTAAGGAAAATGTTGGTTGGGTAAGAAATGGCTTCACATCTACATTTAAGTTATACCTACCTCCGAGCCTACCTCAAATATATCTGCAAGTTGGGCTTCAATTGTTCCCTGGAGAGCCTCTGGTTTATTTTTTTTTTAAATAACCATGACATTTTGATATTTCTCTTTTTTTTTCTTTTGAGATTATTTTCGGCATTTTCAATACGGAAGAAATTTGACAATGCCGAATTTTAAAAAATGTCATTAGATTTTGCAGGTACGCAAAATAGTTAGGTACCGTTTATAATATAGCATTATTGAAAAATGCATTGAAAAATGTGTCAAATTTGATTTGCCAGATAGGCCAGAAAATTTTAATACCGCGGCACTTACGAAATTATGTAAACCACACTTAAAACTGTCTGGAATTTGACATATACTGTCCTTATTATACGAGGGTCAACCTGCCAAATTTCCATGGATAATGCTACGCCAATAATATGTGAAAAGCATATATATTGGTAATTTTTCAAACTCTAAAACGTATAAACAAACTATTAGAATGGGTCTCATACTCATAGGTCAAAATAGTGTATAAAACTTGACGAATAAACTAAGTAGCTTCTAACAAATAGAGAACATTTATGGTAAAGATAACAAAATCAAAATAATAACTTAGGTAGGTACTTGTAAAAAAAAATAGTCTTTACACGCCATAGGTCAACAGGAACACACCTCATTAAAAATGGATTGGTAGAACATAATCAAATTTAATAATTGAGATTAACACACAAAAATATATAGCAATAAATTAGACAATAATTAAAATAATAATAGTTTATTTCTTGTCAGTTGGGCAGCGCAATCATCATAGTTAAACCAGTCGGTGGTCTTTGTAAAGTTGTAATATAGGTATTACTATACACTATACACCACACTATAAGACCCTGTGTGTCAGTTCTGAGGACTCTGAGGTTCACACAATCATTCGGATTTATGTGTATCATTCCACTAATTATTCTTTTTGTGTAATTTGGTTCTGTGTCTAGAATTTGAGCGTTCTCAAACAGGAATCCATGCCCTGTGACAAAATGGTGTTGGGCTAATGCTGATTGTTCTGGTTTATATCTCTTTTCATTTCTACAATATCCTCGATGTTGTTGCATACACTATTGTCTGTTCGGTCTGGCCAACATGTCTGTTTGGTCTGGCCAACATAATGTTTACCACATTCACAAGGTATTGAGTAGACAATTGTTTACAAACATTATTAATTATCAGGACACTAAATCGACGTGAATTCTTTTTAATGTGCAGCAGGCTGTCCAGGATGTATTGGGACGGAAGAGTCAGGACTAACAGGCTCACGAAGGTCTGCCTACAGTTATCCCTAAACCCCAGCCCCGCAACAACCCGTAAAGCCTTCCGCTGCATTCCAAAAACACGACCTATCTGAGCCGCCTGGCCCCAGACCAGCAGAGCATAGGACAGACTGGAGTGAAACAAAGCAAAATATGCTGTCCTCAAAACTGTCACAGAAACACACTCAGACAGGCGTCGAAGCGCAAACAAACTCCTACGGTGCCCTCTCGCTACGTGATCTATCGTGGATATCCCATTTTAGTGTAGGATCTACAAGAACAACCAAGAATTTAACATGTGTCTCGCTTTCAGTTGCATCATCCAAATTTCGCAGCCAGAAGACAACTTTATTAGTTTTTTTCCTGATTTAGAAGAGCCGTACTTAACTGTGAAACCCGCATAGCCTCCTCTCAGCTTCCTCCAGGGAACCTGCCGAGACAGAAAGTGTTGTGTCATCCGCAAAGAGTGTATAATGTGCATTTGTGTTATCATAAGGCAAATCATTGATGTATATTAAGAAAAGAATAGGTCCCAAAACTGAACCCTGGCGTACCCCTATATTAATTACACTCTCTGCCGATGATGCCCCACCCGCCGCCACAACTTGAACCCCATTTTCCAAATAAGATTTTAGAAGTGAAATACTGTCTGCAGTCAGTATTGTAGAATGCCAGTTTCCGGAGAAGGAGGTCATGGGTCACACAGTCAAATGCTTTGCTCAAGTCACAGGAGAGCACCGCATCGTACTTCAACAACTCAAAGGACTCCAGCACCGTGTCAACCAGATTGAGTATCCCCTGAACTGTATTTTTTTCTCTGCGAAAGCCAAATTGGCATTCTGAAAAACAGCCATTAGTTTCAAAATGGTCCACTAATCTCACAGCCACACACTTCTCAACTACCTTGGATATTATTGGTAAAAGGCTGATCGGTCTGTAGTTGTGTAGCGCCCTTTCGGTTTTTCCTTTTCTTGTTTTAACGGTTATCTCGGGCGCCACCCTCAGGATTATTGTGGTTGAGGGCCCACGTGCACCAGGTAGCTTGTTACAGTGGAGATCAGGGGTCGAATCAGATGCTGGAAGTTATTCCTTCTATACCTCCTGTAAATCCTCCAGAAAACTCCAAAAGAAGAGACATGAAATCACGATTAAGTTCTGGTATTTATTGCTATAAATTTATGTCAATATGGCAATTCCTATAGTAAAATAAAACATTCCTTAAGCAGAGTGATTAGAGTGAATGAAGCAAGCGTGCAATGGAGAGAGTGAAAATGTGTATGTGTGCGTGCGTGTAGATTAATGATAACGGGTGGTTTATAAGCAAGCGGTGAGTAACAGAAAATAAGTAGCGGTCAAGCAAGCGGTAAGCAACAGAAAATTAGAATCGGTCATGCAATACAATAGCGGTTAGATCTTAACGGTTTTAACTGTTTCGAATACTGATGTACTCGTTTCACACTTTATGTAAGACATTTCGGATACAGACATGAATTTACTTGGTTGGTCAATACGGCAACCTTAAATCGGTTAGAATCAACCGCAACGGCGGTGGAAATAAAGCCTTGTCCTTACAATGAACCGTGACAGTTTATAGAACTTTACACTATGTTGTGACACTAAAACATGAACCAATATATGAAGAGAAACTGTCCGTACGCGTAAACCGGGACAGCTATAGAACTTTAAACTTTGTGAAAATAAATGTCTTAGAGAAAACTGTCCGTACACATAAACCGTGACAATTTATAGAACTTTACTTTGTAAAAATAAATATCTTAGCGAAAACTATCCGTACACATAAACCGTGATAGTTTATAGAACTTTACTTTGTAAAATAAATATCTTAGAGAAAACTATCCGTACACATAAACCGTGATAGTCTATAGAATCTTAAACTCTGTCCGTCCAAGTGAACCGTGACAGTAAAAGCAAAAATATAATTTACCAACCAAGTATTAATGAAAAATAACTTACTCGCGTAGCGGTGAAACAAATACCAGTCGGAAGCGTCTACTTAGTTGGTGGACTCGGGCCAGACTGACTTAACCCAACGCCGTTCGTTTGTAAGGAAACGCTCGACGATGGAAGGACAAGCTTCGTGGGAGAAAATACCATGGTGCGCGCTTCGGCTACCATAGGTCCAAAGCCAGCGATGCAGCCTCGAGCGTGCGACCAGCCAAACTGCTATTTGCACCGAGATCACGCGTAAAATATTACTATATTTAGAAATGAATAATATTTCGGAGATATTCAAGAAAGCCGCGCTTCTTCTTAAAATCAAAGGAAAGTTGTGTGGCTTTAGTTACACAAATAATTAAAAATACGATAATCAGGTAAAATCATTACCGCGGGATTGACCGAAAATTACCTAGAGCAAATAGTTGAATTAAAGTCAATTAATTAATTAAATTGAAGTAAGAGGCGCACACATTTTCGGAAAAAATCTGGTAACTCCGTTACAGTTAGATACATCGTGGCTTTCTTTAAGACATCTCTGGAAAAGTATTTTCTCTAAAGCATAAGTTGATGAGTTTTGTTAATGGGAAAACTATGAGATGTTTTACACTTTACACTCTTTACAAGATTCACACTGTGACCAAAAATGTCACGACTAGTTTTATTCTTGAGATGTGAAATAATATCTCTCAATAGGGAACTTGCACATCAAATTAAATATGGAATAAATAACAAAACACAATAACAATCATCCTAATAAATGATGCAATTAGGAAAAAAATTTAATATCTTATCTCTGGGTGTCCAAAATCTTCAATTGAAAATACCAAATAATTCGAAATTCATGACGCGATCAAAAACGTATTTCTATGGGTCGTGACGTCACAAGGCAGTAATAATCGGGTCGCGTCATGTGCTGTTGGTATCGCCAATGTCAAATCTATCAAAAACTGCATACATAACAACATAACCATAATCTTAATCTACCTGCTTGAAGTTCGAAGTGCTCGACACTGTGATCGGAATTTTGTTGCCGAGTGACGTCACACTGATCGGTCGTTTCAAATGGCGATGTTTCGAGCGTAACTTCAAATATTTATAAAAAATTAACGGCTGATTTTGAGTGCATGATATTTGGCATGACTATGTCTTTAGTGAAGTAGAACACATTTTTGAATTTAAAAAAAAATGTGCAAGTTCCCTATTCATTATAGGTAAAGGTAACATCAGTGAAAGAAAAGTAATCAGCAGGTGGAATAATATTTTCAAAATTTCGCAGAGGATCGGTTTGATTATTAGGTATTTCCTTTATTAGATTATTGGCTATTGATAAGGGGTTTTCATTCGGGCTTTATGGCCGTCGTAAGTTGAAATTTCTTCCTGACGTTTCGCTAGCACGCGTGGCTAGCATCTTCAGAGGTGCTTCCATGTCCGATTCTGGTAGCAGACTGACGCGTTCCCGACCGTAAGCTGTATTTATGTGTGAGTGACTGTAGTGGGGGTGAGGCGGGGCATCGCGGCATGTGACTAATCTCAACTTTCTCTGTTCTCAATGGGATTTTTCTTGCGTTTTTGAGAATCGGGTTCCAGATTTGGTTAAGTTTTAGTGTTTCTTCTTTCCTGTTGGCTATAAAGTAAGTGCTTATATACTCTTACCAATTACCATACATTCACCTCAACTACTGATAAAACTCACAACTCAAAACCTATAAAGTTATTACGAGAACCCAGATGTAACTTCATGTGTCCATTTCTAAAATAATTATCTTCAGGCCAATTCCAGATTGCACAAAAAAATACAACTTATATTAAGTAAAATATATCATTTATTAAACACAATTTGACTTAATTCCATTTTGAATCTTTAAGATGAGTCACTGACAAAGCTTCTTTCAATTCACCGACAGTGATATTAACGGAACTGGTGAACGATACAACCTTAGAGCTTACAACTTGCAAAAATCCATTTTCCGAGAATGTACCCCTAATAGCATGAGAATCCAGCCATACAAACAGGGCAATATTGTCACTAGTAACTGTAACATCAAAAGTATTGTCACCACTTTGAGTTACTGACGAAATTTGTACGTTAGCAGAGGCCACCGAGGAATCTTTCAATTTTCCTGGGAATGCGTAATTTTCTGGACTTATAGCAACGCTGGCATTGTTCTGGACAACAAAGTGGAAGAAGCAACTGTTTTTGTCACAATCCAAATCTTCTAATAAGTCATCAATTGGGGTGCTGTAAAACAGTTGAGAAGCACCAGCCTTTAAGTCAGAGGCAAAACTCATTTCTAAAAGCGGCACAAAATCTGGACTGTTATATTTGTAAACTCTAATGATTGCGGTGGTGAAGTTTTCTGGTGACAATTGATCGTTAACAGTGTAAACTTGAAGCTCTCTTGCATCATTTATATGACCAGTTACTATGACGTTTGCGAAAAAGTTTTTGGCGAAATAATGAAGCATTTTCCATCTTAATGTGTAATCTGTGAAAATATTTTAGTTGTAAAATAATTAGTTGTATTGAGGAATTAAAAAAATCTTACCAATGCTTGACCAGGTTGGTGCTACCCAAACGTCATTCAGTTGCCAATACAGAGCTCCCATAGTATACCCTCTACCGTCATCCGTCAAATAACTCCTATAGCGACGATAATGTTCCGTTTCAACTTTGATAGCTTGAGAATTGTAGACTTGAGAGAGATAAATAAAAGCAGTCGTATAAGCTTCAGTCTCATTATCAGGTATATTCAAGTTTTCGGCAATTAAATCAATCATTTCTGCGTTGCCTCCGGGATGGTGTTGTCTCCAGTCCATAAAGTGACTAGTAATCACTAGGTCAGCTTTGTCGTTGGTTGCAGTAAACCAAGTATCTTCGGATGGTAGCGATTGGTAGCCGTATTCTGAACAAAATCTTGGGATTGGGTAGGTGTTCGAGTCCCACGGGTCAAGGGCATAGTTATAGAAGTGAACTGAAAAAATAATTCCTTATGTTTTCTGGCTAACTTGCAGTTACAGTCAAAAATTACATTTAAAGTATAGTACTAATTATAAATCATATCAAATAGACTGGGAGCTCATAACACAAAAAAGTTAATCATTTGTAACAGGTATGGCGACCCTCTAGGGGTCGGATTACCTAATGAGGAAAACGGAAAAGATGATAACTTTCTTGCCGTTGGCAGTGGCGGTCCATACATGATTTTCTGGGGGGGGGGGGGGGGGGTAATGGATGACTGGATTATCATCAAGTGTCGCAACATATCGCCGGAGGCGAAATTTTTTTGGGGTGCCACGCCCAATTTGCACCCGAAATTCCTTTGAAAAACGCGCCTCGGGCAAAAATATATCCCGATGACGTCAAAATAGTTATACAGGGTATCCTAGTGCGATATCGGACGATATCTACTCACAGGGTGATGCAAGAAAAAAAAATTACAAAGTTGTTTGATACTCTAAGGTGCATTAGTTGAAAATATTTTTGAATAAACAGGGTGCTCCCTAAATGGGGTATGCGACAGAACTTTGTTATTTTAAATGGAACACACTGTATTTTAGTAGGTACATGGATCGTTCTAAAAATCCTCCATACTATTTGTCAGGAATTACCTATACCAAAACTCAACCGTTTTTGGAATATTTAATATTTTTTTCAAAAAATCGCAGTTTGTATGTGTCAACAAAAACTAATATATTTCATTCATTGGAGATTCTAATAACCAAAGCCCGTATTACATCTGTGTATTTGTCCGTGAATTTCTTCATGTAGTTCAGGGTGACAACCGAAAAACTTCAAACGCAACATAAATCAGCATTATGAAAAATTAAATAATTTTGGCACCCTAAACTACATGAAGAAATACACGGAAAAATACACAGATGTAATAATAGACTGTGAGATAGGGGCTGTTTATTGGAGTCATTTTCTTTTGTCTGGCATTTTGAGGGATGAATGTGGCTACTAAGCTGATGAGAATATGGGTGATTTCAATGCCTGCCTCCCGTTCGAAAATTTGCAGAAGAAAAAAAATTGATTTGCATGAAGAATTTTTTTTCAATGATCTCAATTTTTTGGCTTCTAAATAAAAGATTGACATTGATAAATAATTCACCCATAAAAAATACCAGATGCTTTTCAATAGGTGAAAAAGTGGAGATAAGTGTCAACTTCCAAGAGAAAAGAAAAGAACCTTCCGCGTTTACTTTTTGTCTGGTAATCGAGAGAATGGAAGGTTTTGTTGTGAAAATAACGCTGAAAAATCGTCAGACGGTAATCACAGTTCGGAGTCGAGTTTTCCGGCGAAACATTCTGTGGACATTTCGAACAGGAGGCAGGCATTAAAACCACCTATATTCTCATTAGCTAACTAGCCACATTCATCCCTCAAAATGCCAGACAAAAAAAAATGACTCCACTAAACAGGCCCTCTCAGGGTCTATAAGGGCTCAATATAATAATCATAAAATACTGTACACAAAACCAGACATTTCAAACAACCATGGCGCATTTTTTTTAAAAATGGAATACCCTTTGTCTCACTGTAAAGTAGTAGGTACGTCGGTACTGGTGAGCCTATCATATATATTCGATGCCTTTAATGCTTCACTTTGTAGAACTTGTCTTGTTGAAATTTTGTTGTAATTGATAAATGTATTAAAAAAAATCTTTGTCTGGGGGGGAGGGGAGGTAATTACCCCCTCTACCCCCCTTTAAACCGCCCTTGGCCGTTGGGGCATAACCGTATGGCGTTTGTCATATAAATTGCGGGTTTCAATTTTTCAAACGCTTTGTAACACAAAAATTCTTCTATTTTTCGATAGTTTATGAAAAAGGAACTAGTCGAAAGCGAAATGCCATACTTATGGGGCTTAAAGCCCGCGATACCAATCGCCGCGCGTTAGTTTTTATTATTTTCTTAGAATATTTGTAAGTAACAAGCTATTTTTTTTAACCGATCATCTTTGAGGAGTCATTCACGAAAATCACCGTGTCATAGTTCCAATGGTTCGAAGTAGCCGCCATTCCGCCACGAAGACGTAGATTTCTTTAATAATGCTAAACAATTTTGCCACGCTCTTGGTTTAAAATGAATTTAAAAATTAAAAAAAAAAAAAAATTGTAAAGAAAAGATACCTAAATTGATAAAGAACAAAAGTGCTTTTGGATCAACGCGTGTCTTGAGAGCACGGCAAATTAACCCCAGCTCAGAAAATTTATTGGAGAGTAGGGTGGGTTTATTTATGGGCGCCACTGGCTGACAGACAGGATAGCCAGAATCCCTCAGGATGTTTTCTGAAACGCACCAACCCAATTACACTATAAGAGAAAGCAGTTAATAAAAAAAAAAAAACGTTGTCCAGTATTGTATAAGCTTGCGAAGCCAAATGAAACACTAATTAAATTCAAGAGCTTGTTTTTAATCTTTAAAAAAAAAACAGAAGGACAAAATGAATCCTAAAAAAAAAAAATATTATTATCAATTCAGTCAATAATTAATCGATCTACCTAAATGTAGTAATTGATAATCAGTAATTAATAATGAAGTAATTAATAATCAGCAAAATAATCAATAATCAATAGTAAATCATTAAACCAACCAACTCAATGTTGCTCAATTGTTTAACCTCAAATAGTACCACGATTATCAAAATATAAATCAAAGTTGTTAATCACAAAAAACCAATCAATTACCTTGTCTTCTTGATTACCAAAAGTACCTAACTTCGTAACTCTAATACCTCGGTGATCACTTTGGTTTACATACCAGGCTATAAATTTATAAACAGTAATTATACTCAAGGTAATCAAAGTAGGGATCTGATTAATCAATAATTGGAATGTTTGTAAGTCGCTAACTTGAGCTACACAATCGGTTATTAAACGGATATTTAATAAAATTGAGCATAAAACTCAATTGATAAAATTGACCATACAATTTTACTTGAAAATTTACAACGGGATTACCCAGAAAAGAGTTTTGGTAAATATAAAAAAAATGATTAGATATTATGATTTTATAAAGAAAATTTAAAGAATGTGAGTTTACATAACAAAAAAAAACTTGTACGGTAAAAGGGTTTCTACGATACCAATCCTAGATCAAGTTCTTCGATCCTGCGGTCACTGTTTATTGGAGACACTCAGGCCATGAGCCGCTGAATAAAGGCAGATATTTGAAGGGTAAGTCGAAGAACTGGTAGGAAGGAGGTAGAAATCTTGACTGAGAAACCCAGTAAAGGAGAACCCTCAGCATAAAAAAAAAAACCCTAGGAAAGAAAAACTGTTATATAAGAGAACTCTTGAATTTACTTTTATTTTCCAGTCATTAATAAAGAGATTTCCAGCGAACTGGAATTAAATTGCCCCCTTAAAAGAAACTATGAAAAACTTAATTACCTGTGCAACAGGGTTTTCTTGCTTATTCAACAAAACGTGGGACACGTTCAGGAACAGGAATGTCTCCTAATAGTCCTTAGATCGTCGTAAGGGCCAAATCAAATCACCAAGCTAAAGTTATTGAAAGAAAAAAGGGGTTGAAGAAGGAACCACGTGCATATAACAGGTACAAATTGGACTTACCAGACGAACGGTGCTCAAATCCGTAAAACGGTCTAAATTGTAGAAGTCAGGTAAGGTAGAACCAAAAGATAAATTACTACAATTTAATTTTTATAGAGAACCAAAGGGCTTAAATCCCCATAAACGGGTAAAATCAAAAATAACCCTTTATCTCTTTCACCTACGCCTTGCAAGGTAGAAAAGACCCCAAAATTCAACAGGTCAGTTACCAAGTTGACAATTTACTAGTAGAGATGGGCAGGTTTAGCCACAACGATGAAGAAAATTACTCCGACTACACTTCACTCGGAGGGAAACTAGAATTCAATAACCGAACAAACAACACTTTGACACTAGGCAGATACCTTTATGAATAAGAAAATAAGGTATTTCCTTATGGATTGAGTACAAGTTAGAAAATCGAACGAAGAATAAATCGACAAGCAGAGCACATCCTTATGGTTAACTGTCATCGAACCGCGTGAAATAGCCGTGACTGAAGTTGGCTGCTAATAAAACTGGACAAACATCACAGGGAGCGGTGCTACGGTACCCAAAACATTGCACCAAACCACAAGGAGCGGCACTCCGTAACTAAATGCAAATTAGGGCAAATTAAATACCGAATTTTGAGGTTACGTATGAAAATGTTGGTTTACAAAATAAATAACTCTGCCGTTTTAATTAATAAGTGTTGCTTGCTAATTATTATGGTAAAAATCGTTGTGGCAAAAGTAATCTTCAATAGAGGAATATGTACCCATTACAGAATAAAATTTAAAAGAAACAATGGTAAATTTTGGCACGTTACAATTTGTAGCACCCTTTAAATTTGTTACTATATGTACTTATTTGTGTGATTAAAATACAAATAAGACTAATGAATCAAATACGTACAATATCATTGAAAAATTGTGAGATTTTATGAATAGTTTCAATTATTTGTAACAGTCTGGCACGAACTTCTTCTGAAAGTTCAAAGTACAAAGAATCTTAATATCAAGTTTCAGCATATGGTAGTAGCAATCTTGTTATACAGGGTGACAATTTGAAAAGTAGCAATCGGGAATATCTCTTAGACAAAAAATACTATCAGGAAGATCTCAAATACGTATCGGAGGATTGGAGGGGGAACCAAAATGAGGCACTTTTTGATTCAACCCGCCTCACCTGTTAGAGGGAAGCTACCCAAACATATTTTTTTTCTCAAATACGAACCTACCTTGTGTTGTACATCGTTGGATAACTCGTTGCTTTCCTTTTACAGTCTTATAGCAAAATCTTAAATCGTACGAAAGTTTTTTCTAAAATGAGAAACTAATCCGTGTGATACCTCCTTCGAAAGGTTTTTTATTCGTGACCATTTCATTCCAGCTACAATATAGAACATGATCACTTGACTTTTCATCTGGTAAACACAAAAACAATTTTGCCTGGCAAAGTTGAAGAGCATTCAGCTATTCTATTAAAGCCCCATTAGGCTGAACTCACTTGAAACAACGTTGTGCAACTGTCACCCAACAGCAAATCTGAATTGAACCATTTCTCGCCGGTATTCGGTAGTGCCCCACTGCTACACTTAATAGTATAATCGTGTAACAAATGAGATCCTAACCTATTATGGCGTACGGCTTCCCCGGGGGACACCAATTACCAAAAAGGAATAATCAAACCATGATTTGTTGCCCTGGATATCAGTGAAACGCAAGTTCAATTGTTAAGAGGAACTTAAAGTCTAATACCAGACATACTCAACTAGAAGCTTACCAAAATTCTGATTTGAAAAGGCAGTTAAGATCATAGCTTAGGTGATTCTTAGTTTTTTAATAGCTTATTCCTCCACAAAACTTTGACTATAGCCCTGTTCCAATCCGACACAAGAATCGTTCTAGAACGGTTCTTATGTCGGCTGGAACAGAGCTAATAGTCTACTGCCGAATGACGAATATAAAAATAGATAAGAAAAGAAAGATACAATAGCTTGTTTACATTACCCTGGTTCCTTTTTTTACTTCAGTGATGATGCATCAATTAGGTGTAATAATATTGAGATAAACAAATCCTTCCATCTTATTTGCTGACCACTCTCAGATTGTTTCGAAAATGTGATGAAAAACCTTTTGAGAATAATCATTATTCGAGTGGCAAAAATTGCCAAAACTACTTAGTATAAAACAATGATCTTTTTTTTTATATAGGTACCCACTAGTCAAATGGCCAGAAGATACCAAGTAATCACTTTTTCTGCTGACTTTAACTTTATATATCAGTCAATTGAAAGTATTCAATTTATAATTGTATTCTTATTTTTATCCAAATATTGTTAGCAAGTTGAAATAAAGTTTTTTTAAAAATTAATTCTCGGCTATCGACTTATTAACTGGCGCAGTCGGTAGGATATTTTTCGGTACTTTTCAGTTCGGTTTCGGCAAGAATTTGGACCGTTAACGCGAACAAATAGGACTAGCTCTAAGTTTGTTTGCTGTATGGACAGTGGCTAATAATCTAACATCGGTTATCAGAGTTATCGTGAACACTACTAAAATACCAGTGCGGGAAATGGGACTAAATCGCCAATTTTCGCGAGGACAAAGTGTAACATTTGAAATGATACAACAATATAGGTATTATTTATTGTTCTTAATTATTTTAATATATTTTGGACTCCTAACCTATCATTGTATCGAGAATTCTGTTATTTCCAAGAAACCTGTAGCGCTGTCATTTTTATAATCTCGACGAGCTTGACAGACGAGAAAAGAAAGAACAGAACCAATTTGAGTACTTTTGACTTGGCTTTTTTCTCTTTGGTCTTGGGACCGAAACGGTCGTCCAGATTTTTCATCTTAAAAATCTTAAAATTTTGTCTTTATTTTTGGCAATCGAGCCCATAGTTTTGTAAATTGACTAGCCAGCAGAGTGCTTGAACGTGTCTACTAGAAAGTTTCCTGGAAAATCAACCGATTGTTGATTCTTGTGAAGATTTTGGAAGTGAGGTTACTATCGGCCGTTCAGGTATGTAAATTCCTTTTTCTCTCTGATGAATGGGTCCTTATATTCCTTCAATTCATCCAGGCACCTCCGGCAGGACGAAAAATCCACGCCTGCACTTCTCGAAGTGAAAATTGACGAATTTGAGACCAGGCTGCCCTGGAAACTCAGAGCAAATCGGGGCCCCCTTTACAAGAAAAGTTTGTGTCCTGTTAGAAGTTGATCCCCAACCATTATTTGGTTGTCTCTAGCCAGTTTGGTACCTCCAGATCTCAAATTTGTGAAAACTTCCGAGGCTTTATAAGGATTCCGTCCAGGCTTGTATAATTATTTACCTATGGGCATCTTAAACGTGCCATCTTAATAAACGTAACTTTTTTACCTTTTTTTATCGCCCCCTATCGGTTAGCTTTATTAGCTAATTAATATCTTTGTAAAGGATAACGCACACCTAACATGGGATTCTTGGGCTCTATGGATTTTGCCCATTTTTTGATATGTTGTAGAGGATTTAAATCGGAACAACCTTTTAATGGGACGAAATCTTGTATTACGGTCTTTGAGATATGAGCGTTGAAAGATGAACTTTTTTGCGACTTTTTGTGTGGAGAGTATACGAAAAACTGGTGCTTATCAGTCAAAATTATGACAGGTCGACATATTTCCTGTCACTAACAAATGTCAACATAGGCTAAGGCCGGGACCGCACTGGCGCCAACATTGACCCCAGTGTGGTTCCGGCCTTAACCTATGTTGACATTAATTTTTAATGGCCGTTTGCACCGACTATTTTGAGAGAAGCTTAACGATAAGGATGCCTTAAAATGACATTTTTACATGTAAAAATGTCACTTTGAGGAACACTTATCGTTAAGCTTCCCTTAAAATGGTCGGTGCAAACCGCCATAAGTGACGTAAAATATAAGAATCTGTCAATAGTTTGACTGATAAACACCAGTAGCACCGGTATCTCGTATACTCTCCATACAAAACGCCGCAAAAAAGTTCATCTTTCAACGCTCATATCTCAAAGGCAGTAATACCTACAAGATTTCGTTCCATTTAAAGGTTGTTCCAAATTAAATCCTCTACAACGTATCAAAAAATGGGCAAAATCCATAGAGCCCAAGAATCCCATGTTAGGTGTGCGTTATCCTTTAATTACCCTAACTTATTTTCACCTTTTCTTTATCGCCCCCTATCGTTTAGCTTCATAGCTAATTAATATCTTTGTAAATTCAATTACCGACTAATGGTTTACCGTATAGTAGTGTTTAGCTATACCGAATAGCTAATGTCTGCCCAGCGAATCTGTATCTACGGGGCAACGGTAGCTGCGTGCGGAACTTTTTGGAAGTGTTATCGTATTGCAACTCGTACACGGAAATCGACAATGACCAAACCGCCGCCACTGGATATTTCAATATAAATCGATATTCCAAGATGGAAGGATAAAATGACAAGAGCCCTGGCCAATAGCGAGACGTAAGGTGACGTTAGCCCACTGACAATTGCATGGTTCCCCGTGGCAACGGCAATCCTGCCAAAAACTCCACCAATCAGGTTCATCCAGGCCGGATCCTTGCCAAATTGTCAAAAGCTGATGGATTCTTTAAAAAATGTTTATTTTTTACAATAGACAAAATTGAAGAAATCAGTTATTAAAATAAGCATAGATCTAACAACCACGTTGAAATATTTAGCGTTTCATTGTTACCTACATTTTGTTATTAAAAAATGGATTTTCAAATGAACTATGCTGCATGCCTAGTATTTTCGCTTTTTTATAATTAAACGTGGCAGCATCGCACATTTACGTCCGAATTCCTTCCGTAGACTCAGAACCGCTGGGCAAACAATAGGTAACATTCATTTACACAGAATACATCGATATTTTCCTATCCCTACATAATACAATACCTAAGTATTTGAATTTCCAAAGATAATTCTTAACTAACTAACTAACCCAAACTAACACAAACCCCACATCTTACCCCAGTGGCGCAGCCAGGGAAGGCCAGGGGGCCCGCCCCCCCCCCCAAGACTTCAGAGAAAAATAGAAAAATAATGAAGTAGACAAAAGCTTATATCATAAAAAGTTTAAAGGATAGTGGGTCTGTGTTATTTTCTATAATTTTTCCTGCATGGCCCCCCCCCCCCCCCCAGACAAAATTTCTGGCTGCGCCACTGTCTCACCCAAACTAACCCAAATCTAATTATTGTGAATAAGCCAATAAAATCCAAATGAGGTATGTGACTATGTGAGGGTTCTCGAAAACCTTTCTCTGGCCTGAATGCTCAGGTAGGTAAGGTAGGTTTAATCTATGGTTCAAAAAGAAATTTATTTTTTTCCTCGGTACAGAATGGTAATTTTATGATGTGTTTGTCAACTTTCCTGTTCCGTTAATAAAAATTATAATTTAAGAATTGATTTTGAATTGAATTGTTTGTTCCTCTGTGTTGTGGAATGCTTTATGCGGTATTTTTTGACAACGCTCTTGGTGCTAAAAATAGTCTGTGAAGAAGACCAAATGCATGGTCGAAACGTCGGCAGGGAGGTTTATTTTTTATTTTTGAAGTCCTAAACCCATAATCTCTGCTCTATCATTGGATGTTATGTATACTTTAAAAATTTGGTATACATTTTTTTCAAGACTACCAAGACCAAGACTATCAAAACCAAGACCAAGACTGAGCCAGTCTTGTCTTGATCTTGAAACATCAAGACCAAGACCAATACCAAGACCGCATTTATTTTTCGAGACAAAGACCAAGACTGGCCAGTCTTGGTCTTGGTCTTGGTCTTGCGAAGCCCTATCCAAAATGTACTGATAAGTATCGGTTGAACCAGATCGTCCGTTCCAAAATTGACCGGAATGATCAGCTGTTTGAAACCGGTGAGGCACCAGCAGATCCACCGGGAATTTTTGTCGGTTTTTTCGGTTGGAAATTTTCTGACACTTTTTTTTTGACGTACATCAATTGCTTTCAATGGGCACTATCGGCAATCGTTCGTTAAATTATCACGACACAACTGTCACAACCAAACTTTAACACACCACGCGTTCCAAAATGCATCAGAAAATAGTACATTAAAATACAAGTTTCATAAGACGTGATTTTATCGCACGAGCCCTATATTAGAAAACGAGCCGGAGGCGAGTTTTCTAAAGGGCGAGTGCGATAAAATGTCTTATGAAAAGAATATTTTATACTATTTTTTCTATTTTGGCATTGTTTAATTAAAAAAAAACAAATGTTTCTTGAAAATTTTATTCTCATATTTTCTGATTTCATGTTTAGATTGGTAACACTACACGCCAAATATAGAAATCTTCTTTTTTATTTTCATTTTTACCAATAATGAAATCGCAAATGACAGTTTGATGGCCATCAGTCAGCCAGTGTTACCAACTTCCGATAAGTAAAAAAGGAGTGTCACAAAGAGCTTCTTTTCGAAACTACTTTTAGTGTCGAAAAGACTTCGATATGAAACCAAAATAGAAAAAACTTGTTACCGCACTTACACCTAACTTTTACCGGAATTTTTTGACAGCTACCGGTTTATTCAACCGTTCAATTTATCGGTGAAATTTGGAAAGTGCCCAAAATATCTACTCATTGAGTTTTCAAATGTCAAAAGATAATTTTGTTCGGTTTTTAATGAACTATTTGACGATGATCTAGACATTCTTATTAATAAAGTGCAGGATGGGTTTCCTAGAAATGAGTGGGAATGGCCTGATTATTTTGGAGATATGCCTGACTAGTGGCAACAGAAATCTTACACAATATAGCTCGAAGAATCGGAGAAGAACTGCCGCAAGTCCCTGAAGATATTGATGCAGGATGCAGATATGTTAGACTATTTACCAAAGATTGACCAATTGACCAAGGAAATATTCCAGAGATGCCCACCGAAAATAATAATCCACTTTTAATTAATCATAGGCGACAGATCATTGAAAACTTCTTCAATAACTTGGCCATCCCCATGAGTCTTGTCTTATTGTGTATGGAATGCCCTAGCTATATTTGATTCTATATTTTTGAAGAGCACAACTTTCCGATTCCAAAAATATATAGTTTCTCTATATTTGGTAAAGACGTCTTCAACATATTCGGCTCTAAAAATTGTAGAAATACTATCCTACTGTCTTAGATTTTGTGAACCATTCTACCTGTCAAGGTAACAGCTGCAGGTAAAATATGAAACACTGGGTTTCTCTGATACTATTTTTAAAATTTTTAGTGCCAAATATGTTGGAGACGGCTCAACCAAACATAGACAAACTATATATTTTTGGAATGGAACTTTTTGGCGTTGATTTCGTGCGTCGGTGATGAAAAAGGTATATGTTATAAAAAAACGGTCCATTTTTTAATAAAAAAAAACATACAAACATGCAAAATCGCAAGAGGCACCGTTATCATTTCAGGTACGTCTTTTCACCACGAATCGTTTACGTGACATTCGAAATGTGGTTCGCTTCAAGGTTGAAAAAATGAGCAGGCTCTTAGAATAATAATAATTTATTATCCAATAAATATGCATTATTATAATTATTCTAAATTTATTTCTTTTATATCGAGTACTGATCGATATAATATAATGTGGGTTCATTAACCTTTAAAAGGTTTACTTAACTTTTGATTTCAAATCAATAATGTGGTAATTTTAGAAGGTAAACTAATGTAAAATCTTTAGGTAGTCAAATTTAAGTTTTATGGTTACTTATTTTGGACTTTAAAGGTAAGAAGGTAGAGCTCTTTCCGAAACCGTGACCCCCTGATTTCATTTAGCAGGTTTTTGATATTTATAACTGCCTAGGGATTATTTGTAAGCTACTTAATTTTTTTAATTAAAATTGGATACTGAACAATAATCGTCTTTAAACAATTTATCTGTTTCAATGTAATGAACAACAAGTTTGCCATTTGGTTAATAAATTATTGTTTTTAGAATTCCAAAACTTGTGTTTTTATTGAAGGGGTTAAATGCCAGATAGCGATTGGATTTATTTTACCTTTTCAGATTTTTGAATTTATCTTTTTAAATAATGGCAAATTTTTAGAATAGTGTCTAGTTTGGCTATTCTTTTATAATCAAAATAATTTTATAAAAACTAGTGGCGCCCTCTCTTTACTGTACCAACACCAAGGACCACCCCAAGCTAAAGAACCACTGAGCATAGTCGAGCACGATTATGAGCATTTTTTTGTTTCGACAAAAGAGCGTTACAAATTTGAACTCAAAGGTGTCAATAATGATCACTATAAAAGATCCCATAACACAGGAGATCCTGTAAATGGCTGAAAACTTTGCTCAACAGTTCAACCCAGTTTTTATCCATCAAGATTTTCGCCTAGCACCACATACACAATTGGGAACTTGATAAATAGTATAGATCTCACAGAAGAAAAGGTTACAGAAGCATTATTGAAGATGAAGAAAAATTCAAGTCCTGGACCCGATGAAATTCTTACAGTAGGTACTAGGTACTAATTCAAAACTATAGAGAAACAGTTGGTGGTCGACTCACAGAGGTGATGCAGGAGTGCATGGAGCTTGGAAGAATCCTGGAAAAATGGAACTTTTCCATAGTAAACTTTATACAGAAAGGCAACAGACACAAACCAGGAAACTATCAACTCACATGCAACAATGCATGGAAAAAATTATTGTACAGCAGCTCTCACTTCAGCATTTTTCTATGAAAATAACCTGATACCCCCATCACAACACGAATTCCTTGCAATAATCTACTACAACGAACTTGCTCGAATGCCTTGATGATTGGACGAAAGAGTATATATATAGTGGTCAGCCAACAGATATAATTATTTACCGCGATTATGAAAAAGCCTTTGATAAAGTTCCTCATAATCTTTTGCTGGAAAAGTTGGAGCATTATGGAGTAAGTGGACAGCTGCTAGAATTGATAACGGATTTGTTATATGAAAGGTATTATCAGGTACGAGTCAATGGTTCGTTGTAGGATAAACTTCGAATTAGTAGTGGCGTTTTTCAGGGGCCTGTAGTAGGACCCAGGGGCGGATGGGCCAGCAGGGATTTTGGGATGTTTCCCGAAGGGCCGCTTGCGGTCAAAGCATATATATAATATGGAAAAATAAAATTTTTCATATTTAAAAACTATTTTTTATCAAGAAATTCAGTCATACTCTTTTACTGGGAAATAAAATAATATTTAAGGCATTTTTCTGCTAGCCCCTAGTGATAACACAAGGTAAGCGCGCATTTCTACGTATCGGTCGCAACGAAAGCATTTATCCTCTGCTGCTTCTAGGCCCGGCCTTAAGGTCTAGGTGGCCGGTTTTACCACTAGGCAGCCGCCTAGGGCCGGGACGCTCAATGGGGCCCGAAATTCATTTTGAAATCAAATATCTTTTGGCAACCTCGCACCCAACTCAGGTAGAGTCCATCTTAGATTGTCCATACCCAATCTAATGTCATGTTACTGATTATCATCCGTTAAAAGAGTACCTATCTATAATAGATAATGAATATGAGATGGTCAGCTACCCAGACAGCAGACAGCACACAAAGTCTTAAACACATCTTTTTTAGGTCTATATAACGACTGAACATCTGAAAATAAAAAAACAACGCCTGTCGTAAATTCATATCTTATCGTGATAGCTAGTTGGTTCAACCAAGCTTGAAAGTGAATAATGGTTTATGTATTGAAAAAAGAATCAAAGATGTCTTCAAGACATCTCGTTGAAGAAGTCTTTAGAATGTCTTAGTCCTAAAGACGTCTTTAGGTAGATCCTTGAAAGATGTTGGGTTTTGTAACATTACGTCTGCAAAATGTCTTTGAGACGCCTGATAGACGGAAGCAAGACGTCTTGAATGTCATTTGTGGACATCTTAGGAATGTCTTTAAGATGTCTAGAAAAATTTCTTTGGGCTGCAAGGCTCTCTCATACCTACTGCCGCCCGAGGCGCTCGTGCCGCCTAGGGCCAGCGCCGCTTTAAACATTAGGCGGACTAGGCGGCCGCCTAGGGCCCGGGCGCTCAATGGGGCCCAAAATTCACTCTGAAATCAAATATCTTATTTTGGCAACCTTGCGCCCTGAGACGCCTCACACGACCCGAATTACGCACACTATTTTTTTTTTTTTTTGTTTTCTAGTCAGAAACCACCACTGTGGTTTGTCGACAAAGCCTCGAACATCACATACAAACCAAATCAAACAAACAAACAAACAAACAAACAAACAAACATCCATGCACCTAGCCGGGATTCGAACCCGAGACCCACTGCATGCAAAGCGAAGACACAACCGCTGAGATCCTTGGGCCTGCAACACTGTTCTGTAGCTGTGGGATTCCCAACTCAGGTAGAGTCCATCCAACCTTATGTCATGTTGCTGATGAACATCCGTTAAACGAGTAATAGATGAAAGATACGAGATGTTCCACTACCCAGACAGCACACAAACTCTTGAAGATGTTTTTTCTAGGATCTGTAGTACGACTTTTACGTCTGAACGTCTGAAGACCAAAAAAAGACGCCTAGAAGACGTTGTTTTGAAGATGTCCATATAAAATGTCGTAAATTCATATATTTCTCTTCTTCAAGCCTAAAAGTGCATAATCATTTATGTATTGAAAAGAGATTCAAAAACGTCTTTGCGACATCTCTTTGAAGATTTGAAGTAGTCTTTGGAATGTCTTATAGTGCTGAAGACATCTCTAGGCAGATCTCTGGAAGACGTTGGGTTTTGTTACATTAGGACGTCTTCAAGATGTCTTTGAGACGTAGGCAAGAAGTCTTGAATGACGTTTATGGACATCTTAGGGACGACTTTGGAAAAATTTCCCACAGAATTCATTCCTCATTTAATTAATAAGTTACTGGAAAACATTTAAAATGCTACAGAACACTTTAGAACTTTAATAGACCTTTTGGAAAGTTCCTAACATTTAAAATTAAATTCAGATTTTCCAAAAGCATTCTGTAGCGCTTCAGAAAATTTTGGAAATTTCAGAACCATTTTAGAATGCCCCAAAACATTCGAACACCGATTTCCAAAATCATTTTAGAACAACTCAGAAGGTTGAAACCCATTTTAGAACGCTCCAAAACACTCAAACTCAGACACTCTGGAATCCCCAGGAATATTTTGAAAAGCGCCAGAATCTTAGGATTCAGTTTAAAAATTACAAAACGCCTTTCATAAGGATTTTTAGAGCAAATTTTGATTGCTGTAGAACTTTAGAACTCCTTAAAGGCATTTAAAACAGTTCAAATCTAAATCAGAATTTTCAGGAGTATTTTGGAGCAATTGAGAAACTTCAGAGTTATTTTAGAACAATTTCAAAGTTCTAAATTGAATCCTAATTTAGAACTGGAAACCTTTTAGAACTGTTTTGAACCAATTTAGAACTTTTTGGAGCTTCGATAGGGCTCTAAAATACTTAAAAATCTGTCAGAACAATTTAGAAATTACTGAAAAACTTCTAGAATGCTCCAGAACTCTTCAAGCCAAGTTAGAACACTTTAGAACTGCAAAAAACCATTTAGAACGTTCCAAAACAGTTTCCAGCAGCATTTTGAAAGGCTTTTTTTTTTAAATTTGGACAAAAACAGTAAAAAGTTACTTTGGGCTAAGGCCCCATATCTTCTGGCGCCTAGGGCCCGGTAGAGCCTTGAACCGGCGCTACCTAGGGCCCGGTAGAACCTTGAACCGTCGCTGAGTTTGAGCTTTTTTCTTCATAATTTCAATGTTAGTAGTGAGTACCTATTCATATTACGTACCTCACCTCATCATTTACCATTAGATAGGTACCTACTTAAAAAAACTTAGATTTAGAAAAATTGTTTTAAGCTCCAACAGAAAAAATACTGATCGCAGGCCAGGGCCGGTACCAACGGTTTCCCGGGCCGGTTTTATGCTCCCCATCCGCCCCTGGTAGGACCATTGCTTTTTATATAATAACTTTTCGATTATGTCAATCTCATAGAAACATCAATGAAGAACTTTGCAGATGATGAGAAACTTTATGTAAATCCATATATATGCAGCGCAACTTCAAACAGACCTGCGAACTGTTGAGGAGTGATCAAGGCATGGGGGATGAAATTGAATGAAGCCAAATGCGCCGTTTTCAGGATGGGCCAAAACAATTCAAATATTGAGTACATGCTAAATAACCAACTTCTTTCAACATTACTAGAGCAAAATGATCCTGGAGTTACGATGACTTCGAATCTTGAATGGGAAAGTCACATCATCAGAATTGTCAAGAAAGCGAACTCAATAATCTATTTCATGGAACATGCTTTTAAGCACCAACTGGTAGAGATGGTTCACAAAACTTTAAAAAAGCTCCATTAGGACTAAATTGAAATATGCTTTAGCAGTGTGGAACCCCTACCATATCCAAGATATAGGGATGTTGGAAAAAGTTCAAAGAAGGGATACTAAAATTCCACTAGAGTTACATGCTTTGGACTATCCCGAGAGATTGAAGAGATGTAAAACAATTTTAGGAGAAAGACGGCACTGGGGCGATTTGATCGAAACTTACAAAATAACAAGTGGCTATTACAACTGCAACATATTCACAATCTTTCGCCACAACCAGAATCAACAACTTCGAGGGCACTCAAGAAAACTAGAAAAGGAAAAAGCTGCAATTGGTACGACAAATTTTGGTATCATATTTCGTTCGCCCTTGATATTCTCCATTTTCGGATGATTGGGCAGATTCTACGTCCCTACACCCTATACTGTTGGATTTTTATTCATAAATATCGATTGGTATTGGAAAAAGAACAATAATTCCAATTCTCTATTGATATCCAGCCAGCCAGCAAAGTGTTACTTTCTTCACTAGTGTTTCAACAGAGAATGATATTGCGAAATTTTCCCCCCAAAGAGTTTGTTGCCTGAAACTCATCCTATTTGCTTGACATAACATGTCGAGTTTTGTTCCATTTAAATCAGAAATTATTAATAAAAATCCTTACCGTCTCCCCAATATTGATTGCCAGGGCTCTCTCCAATCCATCCCTGAGATTCAGTAAGATTTCCATTACTAGGACTAGAACTAATAAAGATAGCCTCATTTCTAGTAATCCTGTTGAATTCCTTGCGTATAGTGTTAATGTAAAGGTCCACATAATCTAACTTGTACTGGGTGAAATTGTCTTGAGTTCCATACCAATTATCAACCAATACTCCTTCATTTTCATTGTTTCCTGAGTAAACCACGATACTGGGATGGTAGTGAAGACGTTTAATGTTGTGGTCGACTTCCGCAAGGACATTATTCAAAAACTTTTCAGTTGCTGGATACAAGGAGCACGCAAACATAAAATCTTGCCAGATCATTATTCCTAATCTGTCAGCTACTTCGTAAAAGTAATCGGACTCGTAAACACCTCCACCCCATACACGGAGCATATTCATATTGACATCTTTGGCACTTTGCAGAAGGTAGTCAATTGTGTCTCTATCCTGACCCAATTCTGGTAAGATATTGATAGGAATTTCATTGGAACCTTTGGCAAATATTACTTGTCCATTTACTTTGAAGTAGAAGGTTGCACCAGTGGCTATTGTTTATGGAAAAATAAATTAATTAAAATGTATGACTAACCAAGGTGAATAGTTACCGAGTGGCTCTTGTACTAACTCTACTGTCCTAAATCCAATCAATTTATTGTCACTGATAATGTCTTCATTATTTTCACCACTAGCAAAAATTACTTCAAGTTTGTAAAGTGGTTGGTCACCGTAACCGTTTGGCCACCACTCTTTGATTAAAGTTTTATTGATAAGGTCAATTTGAGCGTGAGTGGCCAATTCTCCATTCTCATTCACTGTAGCCTTGACATTAAAGGTCTTACTTATCACTGAGGATGTATCGATATAGAGTTTTAGTCTGTAAAAAGTCAATGTTTAATGCAATTTGAGGAAAATATATAAATAGCTCTTGACATCATTATCAAAATACTTACGTTAATTCTCCCTGTATGTAGCCACGTTGATTATTTTCAAAATAAACATCCGTATAGATATTCCAACTTTTTCCACTGTCTACTACACGATGAACAACATGTTGGAAAGCAGCTTCATCGAAGGCTTGAATATAAACGGGTTTCCATAGACCCATCGAAGGGAAAGACGGACCCCAATCCCATGAAAACGACGCTTGCATCTTTCTGAGCATGTTAATGTGGCATTCTCCTTGGTAAGCGTCTGGAGGACATTCCCAGGGAATTCTGTATTTGTCCAATTGATCGTAGTTGAGGGCCAGACCCATTTCCACGGGGTTTGCGAAGAAAATTTTGATTGTGTTATTGCCTTGAGCCTAACAATCAATAATATCACTAAAATTTTATTTTTCTTCAATGTTAAATTATAGGTACCTTAAGAAAATTTTTGACATCATAAACGTATCTGACAAACATATTTTGTGTCTCTCCAATGACTACTCCGTTTAATTCTATGCTAGCAAAAGTGTCTACACCTTCAAAGACTAAGTTAACGGTGTCATAGTCCATAAGGCCTTTCTCAACTGAAAAACATAAGGTAATAAAGATGTTTTATGTTTGATTTCGATCAGTTCACCTTCAAAATTTAGAATGTACGTCCAATTGATGTTGCCCACCCATCTAGTCCTGCTGTCGTTAAATCCATAAAAAATGTCCCCAATCATGTCTAATTTCATTAAGTCGGTATAAATACCTCCTGGGACTGAAGCTGGAAACTCATAGTCTACAATAGTTAAAATTCGATTACTTTTTAGGAATTAGGCCTCTAACTGTTACAGTGTTTCAATTTTATTTCTAGAAAAAATATAAATAAAATATTTGATGAAATAATACAAATTTTGGGATTGCTCTGAAATAAAATTTACATTTTATGGAAAAGTGTTATTTTGTTTGCTTATTTCTATATTCTAAAGTACCTAAAGTTCGTTTCACCAGGGTTCATACTTGACCTTGAAACTTGAAAAAAAAGGGTTGTCGTAGATTAATTCATATGACACATTCAATTTTTTTGACAAATTGAAATTAATGACTTCTCTTTTAAGAACCGACAAAGGTTTTTGACGTCATTGATTTGTTTCAGTCAATTTTTATTTGTTAAATAAGGAAGGCAAATGCTGGTGGCAAGTACAAACCCTGGCGAAACAAACTTTACCTACTTGATCCTTGCGGTGATGCAACAAAAAAATTAAGATAAAAAAAACACTTATAAATTTTTTAAAGTGTTTTCAAATACTTGAGATATTGAAGGGAATCAGAGAAAATTTCACTGAAAAGGTTCAAAAAACAAACAAAAAAAGTTTTAGCTGAACTATAAAGTAATTAAGTACAACCTGTTTTCAATCACGGTTTCAATTAAACTCATTTTTCAAGTGATAAATAAAGACTGTAAAAAGTTTCAGTGAAAAGATTATATGATTATGAGATGATTATATACTTACAATGCTCAGTCTCTTTAGCAGCCCATGTCCCATCTAAACTCTGTGTCACAGCAGCTTTTCCATGGCACCCAGCCACAAGCAAGGCAAAACTTGCCAAAAGTCTTAACATTATTTGGGTATCCCTTGTTGGAGCCCAAGCTAATCACTGAATATATTCAATAAACTTTACTTACTTTTCATATATTACGACTCATAATATACAATCGGCGGATTATTTAATCTTCAAGTGTTTTTTTTTTTTAAATAACATCAATAATGGCTTTGTTCCAATACAGCAAGAAACTGTACAATTTACCATCACGATTCTGCGCAAAACCTAAAATTTGTGTGTAGAATTGAAAATTCGTATACAGAGTGGTTTTGCAACCGTCCGTTTTCCATGTGTTGGAACAGTCCTATATTACATTACATATTTATTGAGAGTATGCTCGATTATTCCCAAAATTGGAAAAAAAAAACACTTGCGGATTAAATTACCCGCTAAATGGATAAGGGATAAGGATCTTGATAAAATGTGAAAATATATCCTATTCACAATCCGTAGTCTAAAGGTAAATTTATCACCTTTCCTTATCAAAATGACCCCGCAATATTTAAATGGAAATTGGTTACCCGTGATATTTGGATGAAATTTAAATATGTTGTTGGGGATGCCGTAAGCACCATTTTTTACCATGGGCACAACCCTGTATATATGACAGGTGAGGCGTGGTTAGCTGTCAAATATTGGAAACTTATATCCAAAAGCAGAGTGACTATGGCAGATTTTGATAAACGAAGTATCGATGTCTACTAAGTCGACCATGTTAAGTCGAAAAATTTCAACGATTTTGACACCTGTCAAAACCCTGCCAAACAGCAGCACTCATCTTTTCCCGCTCTCAATATTTTATGATGTCATTTGACATTTTAAACTTGTATGTGAATTCTGAATTCAAAAATTGGAAAAAAAATGACAGAACTGTCAAAACCTGTCATTTGTTTTAGTAGAAAAAAATACTCTAATCTAGTTCTTTTTAACACGCTTATATTAGCTTCACCTGTATGTATGTATGTTTGTATGTATGTATGTTTGTATGTATGTATGTATGTTTGTATGTATGTATGTTTGTAAGTAACATTGAAAATGTTTATCGCACGGGCACATATAGTCCAGGAGCTGGCGTCGAAAATGTGCAAGAGTTTTCGCAAGGCTCATATTTTCAGAATGAGTAGCATTTTAGTGCTACAAAGCTAGGCTACAGTCAGCAGTTCCAGTTCCGGGACACCTGGCGCTGAGATACGCGCAAAGGTGTATTTTTAATCAATACCTCGCAACAGTTTTCGCAAAGCTGAAAATTTGCAAAGAGCATGCGAATATAATGTAGAACCATATTTTAACAGTCAGACAAAGAAATACGGGGACACGTAGAGTCAGCGCGCGACTTTGAAGTGGTCAAAAAAATGACGTCACCGAAAGTGTTTTCGCATGGCTGAAATTTGGCAAGGTAATAGTAAAAACAATATATTTATTGAAAAAAACAGTCAGACACTTCTATGTCGGGACCCCGCCAGTCAGCAGTCGATTAAAGTGATATAGGTGGTAGCGCGCGTCAATAGGCATATATCCATGTCGAATAATAATTTCACCAAAAGTGTTTTCGCATAGCTGAAATTTGGCAAGGTAATAGTAAAAACAATATATTTATTGAAAAAAACAGTCAGACACTTCTATGTCGGGACTTCCTCAGTCAGCAGTCGATTAAAGTGATATAGGTGGTAGCGCGCGTCAATAGAATTTTACTATAGAATATAAGTATTTAATGAAACTACAATAAATATAATTAAAACTGAATTTATTTAATTACTATATACTATCACAGTACTGCTGATTAAATGGTCAAGTAATATTTATAATACGAATCGGGCTTTTTTCTAACCGCAAACTTTTTAATATTTTTAACTGCATGTACAATTTTATTTTACCGTTTCCGATTACAAATAATTTAAATTATAAAAATAAAATTATTCATCGAAATGGATATATATAAACCCTTTTCACGTGGCTCCGGTCAAAGAATATTATAGACTAACGTCTCTAGAAGACCCGTCCGCTAGCGAAAATATAAACCCGCGTGATGGCGCTGGTGTCCTAGTAAAATCCGTCGTTTCTGCGATTAAATTAATTTGAGGTACCAAATGCACGCGTATTTGCTAGGCTGCGTTGCCAAGTTGTATTTTGTATAACAAATTAAATGCCTGTGTTTTATATAGGAACTTATTATACATATACCTACCATAGAATAGGAATATTATTATAATTATTATTATGTATTATTATTATAATTAAAAACAAAATAATAAATAGGTAAATAGTTATGTATTTTTGTGGGTAATAATTTTCTGTTACTAATAAGTAGAGGTATAAAACACAACGGATTTTGCTGAAATTTAGCATACTTTTCAAGTTCAGGTGATTAGGTGATAATACATTTTAACCACTAATGAAAGGTGAAATTGTCAAATGCGACAGGTGCAGATTTTTGAACCATTATTTCGCAACGGATTTTGCTGAAATTTTGCATGCACTTTAAGTTCGGGTGATTATACATTTTAGACCACTAATAACAGATGTCAACTGTCAAATGTGACAGATGTAGATTTGTGAACCATTTCTTCGCAACAGATTTTGCTGAAATTTTGCATACACTTTAAGTTCGGGTGATAATACAATTTGGAATACTCAACAGCTGTCGAATTTAATTTTTGACAGCTGTCAAACTATGACAGGTCGAGAGGTGGGCAGGTTGTCAGCATTACCCCCGTCTTTAAAAATTTGCTTTTTTCGACAAATAGACAAATTTCAAAAATAAATAACCCATAATTTTGCACACCGATTTTCAAAATTTGCACACTCTTTTGGAGAAAGTTATATCGTATCAAAAATTTGCATAACCACCTCCCATTTTTTAAAAAATTGATAGACCCCTATGCTACTCGTTTCATTTAATTTTGGACAATTTTGCACACGTATATGCAAATTTTGCACACTTTTCTGAGAAAAGTTATGAGCTGTGATAAATGTGCACTTTTTTCCCCGTTTTTCTGAAACTTGAAAAATTCTTATGCTACTCGCTACGGCTAATTTTGCACTCGCTTCCAGGGAAAGTTGATGGGTATCAAAAATTAACATTTTCACCCTCGTTACTCAAAAAATTTAAATTTTTTTCAGCTATTCGGTTCCCCTTAAGCGGGACACACTGTATATTTCAACTGATTTTAAATGATTCGTTGGATTATTATTTCCTTTCCTTCCTTCCTTTCCGTATGACCCATCCAAATGACTATAATCTTTATTTTGCTAATATAGCAGCCCAAATTGTTAGTAACTTACCTACAGCTATAAATACTCCACAATATTATGTAAACAATTTTATCAAAAAAATTGGTATATCCGACACAGTTTTCAATTTCACTCCCATATCAATTAATGAAGTTAGAGACATAGTAAAACAATTAAAAAACAAAAAAAGCAAGGATATTTATGGAATGAACTCTAAAATAATAAAATCACTTGTTAATATTATTATCTATCCTCTTACGAAGCTGTTAAATTTGTGTATAAGAGATGCAGTCTTTCCATCAGTTCTAAAAATCTCCAGGGTTGTGCCAATATATAAAAAAGGTGATATGGAAGATTTGAGTAATTACCGTCCTATATCAATTGTCCCAGTTTTCTCCAAGATTTTCGAAAAGGCACTCAAAAATAGAATAACAAATTATTTTGAGAGTCAGAATTTATTTAGTTCTAAGCAGTTTGGCTTCAGGAGTGGAAAGTCTACTACTAGTGCTATCAATTTGTTCATAGAAAGGGTTAATGAGGGGATTGAAAATGGGGAATATAGTGGGGCTCTGTTCTGTGATTTAAGCAAAGCCTTCGACTGTGTCTCCTCTGATCTCCTTCTGATAAAATTGCTACAATACAGATTTGCACCTGAAAGTATAGGCTTATTAGAGTCGTATCTTACAGGAAGGTCGCAAGTAGTAAGCGTAGCGGATAAAAGCTCATCCTCTATCAAACTAGAATATGGTGTTCCTCAAGGGTCAGTGCTGGGACCACTGCTCTTCCTGATCTACATAAATGATTTGGAGGGGTGTGATCCCAGTTCTGACCTGATATTGTTCGCTGATGATACGACTCTGATTAGAAGGGCCAGGAATTTTGAAACACTCAGGCGGAGTCTAGAGGAGACACAGTTGAGGGTTACTGATTGGTTCTCAGCGAATAAATTGAGTATGAATGAATCAAAAAATAGCACCCTAGTAATATCCACGAGGGAATTTGAATTGCTACATAATGAGCCAGTTACGTTCCTGGGGGTGAGTATTGACGCAAAGTTGACATGGATTCCACATGTCAATAACATATGTGCCAAAGTGGCGTCAGGAGTCTATGCACTCAGAACAATGATGGAGAGTGTTTCCGAGCAAGCAGCACGGGCCATCTTTTTTGCTTGTGTCCAGTCAAAAATATCATATGGAATTCTGGTCTGGGGCAAAGAGTCTTTGCACTTCAGAGGAGGGCGATTCGAATATTGTGTCATAGAACTTATCGAGCGGAGTGTAGGAATGACTTTGTGAAATCAAAGATATTAACAGTGCCTTCCTTATATGTCTATCATTGTCTGATTCATGTTAGGTGTAATGTCAATGATTACCAGACCCATGAGGACATACACCAACATCTCACCAGGAATAGGGACAACCTCTATACAAACTTTCATAGAATACATAAAATAAAAACAGGAATTTCCTTCTATGGCCCCAAATTCTATAATGTGTTACCAACCTCCATTAGAATGCTAAATTTGAATTGTTTCAAAAATAAAATTAAAAATTATTTAAATAAGAAAGCTTTTTTTAGTATAGAGGAATATACCACCAATAATTTTAATGATTTAGAGGATTGTTAGTTAGTAATATTGTTCGTAAAGGTTCCTGAAAATTGCCACTACTATATATTTGACTTGTGTAAACTTTGTGAAGTAATGCACCAATAAATGATTTGATTTGATTTGATTTGATATGTTTACATCACATGAATAGGTATATCATGATGTACCAATACACTGACTTTTTTTACCTAGTTTATCATCATATATATACAGACCGGACCATCCTACTAGACACATAGGGAGTATTAAGACGAATTAGCTTGTACCCGGTTAAGGCGAATCGAATCGGTGCTGCCCACTGGCGTTGCCAAGGAGGCCCAAAGGCCTTAAAATTTGTTTATTATTATAAAGAATTCAATTCAAAATTAAAATAAACAAAAAAATCAATTCAATTCCTAGGTAAATAATCAAAAACATACATAGGTATATTATAAATACATATAAGTAACGTTCTACTATAAATTATTATTAAAATTGGGTAAAATGGCCGCATCCCCGCTAGCCCCTCTTCACCATTAGAAGTCCCAAAAATACCGTAAAAAGACCCATAAATTTCGCGTTATCAAAATTTGTTAAAATGGCCACATCCCCGCTTGTCTCTCCACCCCTCCATTAGAAGTCCCAAAAATACCATAAAACCCAAAAATACCATAAAATCCAAAAATGGGTACCTGTCAACTGGTCCCATTCAAGCCTATGTGTCTAGTAGCCTAGTTCTGTCTGTGTAATTAATTCTACAATTCTACTTATGTTATTTTTGGAGCCCGAGCCCCCATAGAAAGTTCGAAATTACGGCGCCTATGCCGCCGGTTGTCGGAAAATTGAAAAATCTTATGCTACTCGCTTTGGTTTATTTTGCACAATCTTGCACACTCCTCTGGGGAAAGTTATGAGGCATTAAAAATTTGCACTTTCCCTCCCGTTTGTCGAAAAATTGAAATAGTTATTTTATTATGCTACTCGTTCCGGCTAATTTTGCACACCCATTTTCAAATTTTGCTCACGCTTCTGGGGAAAGTTATAAGGTACATATATCCTATCCACAATCCGTAGTCCAGAGGTGAAGGTAAATTCATCACCATTCCATATCAAATAGCACTGAAAGGTGATAAATTTTACCTTTATCTTTGGACATCGGGTTGTGAATAGATAATATCAATAATTTGCATTTTCCCCCCCGTTTTTCAAAAAATTAATATAACCTCAATGCTATAAGGTTGACCTAATTTTGCACAATTTTGCACACCTATTTTCAAATTTTGCACACTCTTCTGGGAAAAGTTATGAGGTGTGATAAATGTACACTTTTTTCCCCGTTTATCTGAAACTTGAAAAAATTCTTATGCTACTCGCTTCGGCTAATTTTGCACACCTTTTTTTTAAATTTTACACATTCCTCTGGGAGTTAAATGTTATATTAAAAATTTGCACGTTTTCCCCTGTTTGTCAAAAAAATTGAAAAACTCCCGCTACTGGGTTCACTCAATTTTGCACGCCTATTTTCAACCCGAATTGAGTAACATAAGAATTTTTCATTTTCTCAAAAAACTGGCGGAAAAGTGCACATTTTGCAAAATTTGAAAATAGGTGTGCAATGTTGTGCAAAATTGGGTGAACCCAGTAGCATAAGGATTTATCAACTTTTTGAATAACGAGGGGGGGAGACATGTATAGGATCTTTCAATTTTTCGACAAACAGGGGGGAAGTGCAAATTTTCAATGCCTTATAACTTTCCCCAAAAACTTGCGCAAAATTGTGCAAAATTAGCCAAAGCGAGTATCATAAGATTTTTCAATTTTTCGACAAACGGCGGGGATAGTGCAAATTTTTAATACCTCATATAGTTTTTTTTTTTTTTTTTTCTTAAGATAAAAGTTAAAATGACATTATGTCGGCAATGCAATGTAAAATTGTCAATGGTTTCAAATTTTTTATGTAGAAAAGGCTTGTGCTGCCAACATAGTTATTGAATTTTTGACTTGGGGAATTATTTAAAAAATAAAAACATACTTTAACTTTCCCCAGAAAAGTGTGCAAAATTTGAAAATAGGCATGCAAAATTGTGCAAATTTAGGTGAACCGAGAAGCATAAGAATTTTTCAAGTTTTAGACAAACAAGGGGGAACGGTCAAGTTTGCTCCCAGACTCCCAGTTTTAAAAAAAATCCTGTGCAGTTCACACCCGGTAGAAGTGAAACCTTCATCGAACTGCATGCTTTACACACATACTAACATACACAGTGGCGTCCCCCCTCTCCAAAAGACTTGAGAAAGAACGCAAATAAATATAGTTTAAAAAAACTAAAATACACGCTGGGGTTCTTTGTTCCGCATTTCTTATACATTGAGCACCCCTCGCTTTTTTGACAATAATTCTAATATTTTTTGTTCAATAATATTTTCTTTTATATTAGAAATTTTTTTTCACCTTTTAGTTCAATTTACTATAAAAGCGTGTTTTTTCGTTTTTTCAAAATATATTTATTTTTCACTTTTTAGTTCGATGTATTATAAAAGCGTATCAGCCCCAGAGATTTCCAGACTTTTCCAGACATTATCCAGACTTATTCAGAGCTTTCCAGAGTTTTCCAGATTTCATCCAGATTTATCCAGACTTGTACAGACTGATCCGGATTCTGGAAAATGATCCCCAGGTCTTTTGGGACCTTTTCCAGAATTTTTCCTACCCTTTCAAGAAATTTCCAGGCCTTTTGCAGACGTTTCTAGAGATTTCCAGACATTATGCAGACTTATCCAGAGCTCTCCAGAGTTTTCTAGACTTTATCCAGATTAATCCAGACTTTATTTAGACTTGTTCAGACTGATCCGGATTCTGGAAAATGATCCCCAGGTCCTTTGGGACGTTTTCCAGAATTTTTCCAACCCTTTCCAGAAATTTTCCTTTCCAGACTTTTCCAGAGAATATCCAGACGTATCCAGAGTTTTACAGACTTTATCCAGATTTATCCAGACCTTATCCAGACTTGTACAGACTGATCCGGATTCTGGAAAATGATCATAGGTCTTTTGGGACCTTTGGCAGAATTTTTCCGACCCTTTCCAGAAATTTCCAGGCTCTTTCCAGACGTTTCCAGAGATTTCCAGAGCTTTCCAGAGTTTTCCAGATTTCATCCAGATTAATCCAGACTTTATCCAGACTTGTTGAGACTGATCCGGATTCTGGAAAATAATTCCCAGGTCTTTTGGGACCTTTTTTTAGAATTTTTCCAACCCTTTCCAGAAATTTCCAAGCTTTTTCCAGACGTTTCCAGAGATTTCCAGACTTTTCCAGACTTCATTCAGATTTATCCAGACTTGTTCCAGCTCACTTGGCTTGTTCCAGGTTCTTGTTGTGTGTTGTGTGTTAATATAAGCGTGTTAAAAAAGTGTTGCTATTTCGTTTCGTTTCATCGGGCCGCTTTTTCGTTTCATCGAGTCTCAAATCACTCCCAACTATTCTAAAGAAGTTTTCACTTCAGAACTGCTCTAGTTTTCGTTCTGTTGTGTGGGTGTGCAATATTTTAGTCATAGTGTCCAAAATTATTATGGTTTATTTATTTTTGAAATTTGTTTAATACGGGCGGAAACTTGACCAACCCCAAAATTTACTTGTTGGTAAATAAACCGATCTACTGGAAAATAAATAAATAATTCATATTTCGAAATTAAACATAAATTTCTAAGTGGCAAATTCGCCAAATATACTGAAAAAACCTAAAGAAAATGATAGAATAGCATCCATCCATGATATTCGTTGGTAAATTATAAAATATGTTAGAAAATATATGTTTAACTTCCTAATTCCTCTTGGCACGCGTCTGTCTATGCATGCAAAGCAAATATTTTACTCTAACAACTTCAGAGAAGCGGATACGGACGCTGGCTCGCTGGCTGGACGCCGAATCAACAGCACTGACAACTCGGCAACAGTGGGCAATAGACTCGAGCCGGCGTCCACACCGGCAAAAGCCGGCGTCCATCGAGGTAACAAAAATAAGAATACGGACGAGACTTCTAGAGACGTTAGTCTATAATATTCTTTGGTATTTGTAATACCCATTTAGAATAACATCATCCTTATTTATCAATCACGAATCAGATGAAACAAAAAATTACCAACAAAAACGAACGTCGATTGCTAATACGTCAATTTCATCTACAAATAGGAAATTCCTAACCTAATTTTATTTGTGTGTCGAGAAGCGACATACGTTTTGTCACTAAAACGACAGGTACTTCTAAATAGGTATTAAAAATACTATATCCATCACGTCACTTTGTAACCGGGTTAGAAAACGGTATGTCATTTCTCTAACCGTTTTGTAACCCGGTTAGTTAAACCAGAGCCACGTGAAAAGAACTATAGAGTAAAATTCTATTGACGCGCGCTACCACCTATATCACTTTAATCGACTGCTGACTGAGGGAGTCCCGACATAGAAGTGTCTGACTGTTTTTTTCAATAAATATATTGTTTTTACTATTACCTTGCCAAATTTCAGCCATGCGAAAACACTTTCGGTGACGTCATTTTTTTTACCACTTCAAAGTCGCGCTGACTCTACGTGTCCCCGTATTTCTTTGTCTGACTATTAAATTATGGTTCTACATTATATTCGCATGCTCTTTGCAAATTTTCAGCTTTGCGAAAACTGTTGCGAGGTGTTGATTAAAAATACGCCTTTGCGCGCATCTCAGCGCCAGGTGTCCCGGAACTGGAACTGCTGACTGTAGCCTAGCTTTGTAGCACTAAAATGCTACTCATTCTGAAAATATTAGCCTTGCGAAAACTCTTGCATATTTTCGACGCCAGCTCTACGACTAATAGGGATGCGTGCGAACTTTTGGACCCTTGGGAAGTGTATGAACAAGAACCTGGAACAAGCCAAATGAGCTGGAACAAGTCTGGATAAAGCCTGGAAAAGTCTGGAAAATGTCTGGAAATCTCTGGAAACGTCTGGAAAGAGCCTGGAAATTTCTGGAAAGGGTCGAAAAAATTCTGCCAAAGGTCCCAAAAGACCTGAGGATCTTTTTCCAGATTCCGGATCAGCCTGTACAAGTCTGGATAAGGTCTGGATAAGTCTGTATATTGTCTGTAAAAGTCTGGAAATCTCTGGAAACGTCTGGAAAAGACTTGGAAATTTCTGGAAAGGGTCGGAAAAATTCTGGAAAAGGTCCCAATAGACCTGGGGATCATTTTCTAGAATCGGGATCAGTCTGAAAAAGTCTGGATAAAGTCTGGAAAAATCTGAATGAAGTCTGGAAAACTCTGGAAAGCTCTGGATAAGTCTGGACAATGTCTGGAAAAGTCTGGAAACGTCTGGAAAAGTCTGGAAACGTCTGGAAAAGGCCTGGAAACTTCTTGAAAGGGTCGGAAAAATTGTGGAAAAGGTCCCAAAAGACCTGGGGATCATTTTCTAGAATTTGGAGCAGTCTGTACAAGTCTGGATAAAGGCTGGATAAATCTGGATGAAGTCTGTAAAACTCTGGATAAGTCTGGATATTGTCTGGAAGAATCTGGAAATCTCTTGAAACATCTGGAAAAGGCCTGGATACTTCTTGAAAGGGTCGGAAAAATTCTGGAAAAGGTCCCAAAAGACCTAGGGATCATTTTCCAGAATCCGGATCAGTCTGTACAAGTCTGGATAAATCTGGATGAAGTCTGGAAGACTCTGGAAAGCTCTGAATAAGTCTGGATAATGTCTGCAAAAGTCTGGAAATCTCTGGGGCGAATTCAGGAATGACACACTCAGTGTGAGTGTGATACCGGTGCGGTGCGACGCACTAGCCGTTGATAAAGATAAATAAATGGTGCAAAATATAAACAAAACACAAATAAGAATTAAAGTTTTTTCTTCAAAATAAAAAAATGAACAATAAAATAATACATCGAACTAAAAAGTGAAAAATAAATATATTTAGTTTAAAAAAACTAAAAAACACGCTTTTATAGTAAATTGGACTAAAAAGTGAAAAATAATTTTTAATATAAACAGAAAATATTAATGAACAAAAAATATTAGAGTTATTGTGAAAAAAGCGTGGGGTGCTCAATGTACGAGAAATGTGGAAAAAAGCACCCCACGCTTTTTTCACAATAACTTTTAAACTATATTTATTTGTTTCAAGGTTGTTTATTAGTGATAAAACATTAAACAAAGTTCATGCATGTCACATTTTGACTCTGACAGTTGTCAAAATGTTACATACCCAAACTTTGTTTAATATTTTATCACCAATAAACTACCTTGAAACAAAAAAGAATCAAATTAAAGTATTTTTTTCTTCTAAAACAAATGACAGGTTTTGACAGTTCTGTCTTTTTTTTTATCAATTTTTGAATTCAGAATTTACATACAAGTTAAAAATGTCAAATGACATCATGAAATATTGAAAAATGGAAAAGATGAGTGCTGCCATTTGGTAGGGTTTTGACAGGTGTCAAAATGGTTGACATTTTTCGACTTAACTTGGTCGACTTAGTAGAAATACATTTTTTGTTCATCAAAATCTGCCATAGTGACTCTGCTTTTGGATATAAGATTCCAATATTTGACAGCTAACCACGCCTCACCTGTCATATATACAGGGTTGTGCCCATGGTAAAAAATGTTGCTTACGATATCCCCAATAACATATTTAAATTTCATCCAAATATCACGGGTAACCAATTTCCATTTAAATATTGCGGGGTCCTTTATCACCTTTCCCCTTGTCACTGAAAGATGATAAATTTTACCTTTACCTTTGGACATACCTGTATTACAGATATTCTTTCGATCTGAACAAACTGATTGTAATCACATTAGGTTTGTTTATGAGGCGTCAATGAAATCGTGGTAAAACCAGATGACAATTGTTTGAAACAAACCTCCAGTCACTTGAATCAGTTTCTTCAGATTGAAAGAATACCTGGAATAGTTGATTGTTTTTTTTTTTTTTTGTGATGATACTTAGGTATACAGTGTGCGCCATAAAGTTGGGTACATATGGGAAAATTCTTAATTATTCCTTTTTTCAAAAAACTTTTTTTGGGTATCGTTAGGGCATGTTCGATAACCAAAAAATCGATTACGACACATGTCATGTTATTTTTTTGATGACCAGAAAATGTGCAAAAAGGGACATGGGTACAGTTATAGCACAGCATATACAAAAACAATCAGCCGGCTAACTCAACTGACAGCCCGTGTAATAAAGGAATTCATGGTCGGAATGTCACTAACGGCCATTTTGGGATACGAGACAGGGCCTGATTAACAATAATTTAAATTTTTTCTTTCGTGTCACAGAGTCGTATTGGCTTTAATAAACTAATTTATTATTACTTACATATAATAATATTTATAATTACTAATTTCTTATTATTATTAAATATACAAGAATGATAACTGATTACACCATAAATGACAACACGAATATACTAAAATCACTTTGAAAATCATAACTAAAATTCCGCTCTACACCGCACGCCTATGACCTCCGTCAGAAATAAACAAATACGGCGCCCCTGCCGTTTAATGACAGAATGGTATCCCCTAATGGCGGCGTGCGCAGAAAAGATGAGCATGAGAGATAGCCTGCTGATTGTTTTTGTATATGCTGTGGTTCTGAACAACTTTTTCTTATAAAATTTTTTGATATCTTTTTCGAAATCAATATTGTAATGACCCGGGAAAATAGACCGTAAATTACAATGTCTTTACTGTAAAAATTAAATGTAATCAAATAATCAAAAACTGAATTTCCGGTATTTCAAATCAGTATCGATACATTGAAAATGAAACAAATTAGCATTGACCCAAAATTAATAAAAGTATTTATATACGTTAAAATTCTATTATTTAGTCACCAAGCGTGATGTCATCTCCTGAATCAAAAAAGCAAGGCCAAAGTAATTAAATAAGTGATTTATGGCCCGCACGTGTTTGTCAGTTTTCTTTGTGTTGTCCTCACATTCTTAACCAAATCTGTTGACCCCGATAAACCAGGAAATTGCGACATAATTATTCGATTTTATGCCACAATTTTGGGGGAACGAAACATATAAATACAGCGGTTTTAGAAGTGGAGGACCAGATAGCAGTTGAGTTGAGTTGTTAGTTCAGTCCAGTTTGAGTTAAAGTCTACAGTACCTAATGAGTCAGTCTGGATAAAAATTCGCGAAGAGTTTCTTTTATTTTTGCCTCGGGAGAAACGCGTTTAGTCGAATGTTTGAAAAGTACGGAAACTGTGAAAGAAATGACATTTAAAGTCGTTCAACATTAGACCTTTTATGTGCGTGCTCTAGAGATTTTTGAAGTAAATTAAATTAAGTAATTTTACGTGTGTAAAGTTAAATGTAAAATCAACGATGTAAAATTTGGACCCCGCACCCGATACATGAGAATTTCGGAACCATATGATGCAATCAGTTATGTTAATTAATTTCTTTTTCCGAGATGCGTAACCTATCCACAAACCTTCCTTGGGATGGCCATAACAACCTACCAAATTTTCATCGTAATCGGATAAGTGGTGTAGGAGCGCATAAGGCACAAACAAACAAACAATCATTGATTTTCATATATAAAAAGATAATAGATAACAATCTAAAAAAAAAATATTTATTAATATGAATACTTGAAGTACAGTTCGTTTCATTAACATTTTAATCAGATAATCGTAGCAACCCTATAACCACGCGATTTAGGCAGGTGAGTTTTTCATTGCTTTTAGTAAATTCTATACAGGTGTTCTAGGTATGCCGTGCGAGAAAAAATTTTACCCGCACGCCGCACTTGTAGAAAAACAAACTTTTTGCAGTGAATAGGAAACTTGCATGAAATAACAATCATTACATTTTTGGCGCCGGTTCTTTTGATAAACTGTCAAGTATGCAATCTAACGGATGGATAAAAACGCACTCTGTAATCCCATTGGTCGGCCAGTTATCCGCCGACCAATAGGATTATAGAACGGTAAATTTATCTTGCAGGTAGTTACCACCAAGTTTGTCTTAAGATGGATAAACCGGGCCTTGATCAAATAAATGGAAGGTACAGATATTAATAAGGACATTTTCGCCAATTTTTTTGAATTTATTCAAAAATACAATCCTTACGAATTTTCAAAAATGATGTTGCCGTCTCTACTCGCATTGACTTATTGCGATACTGATACTACGGAATGACGTCACATAGTATCAGTCTTTTTAATGCTGTAACTTTGTTAATTTTGAAGATATTCAAAATTTTGTTTGCACAAATCAACTTTTTTACAACTTCCTTTGCAAATACCTACCACAAGCAGGAATACACCTCATAGTATCACATCCTGTCTTACAATTCTGTAGCAGAGAGGTAAATAGTCGTAACTCCACTTTTAATCAATATTGAGTTAATATCATTTTCAAAGTGCCCGCTTTCAATTTGTTATTGTGGCAAAAAATCGTAAGTCCCGCTTTGTTGGTTGCCTGTATTTTTAGTTTAGTAGTAGACAGTAACTCCATGTATTAGTGGGGTAAAGAATGGTATGTCCTTTACATACTATTCTGTTAATGTTTACCTACCATCAAAATTCTTAGTGGTAAACAGTAGTAACTCCACGGAACGGAGTGCTGCTGATTTTTTAAAGTATTTTAAGTGTTTTGAAATGAGGAAAGGTGATAAAAGTTGTTGATTAGGTTGAAAAATATTGTTGTAAAACAAAAGGTCAAGATAGTTCCGATGAAGAAGACAGCGAATAAATTTTGCCTTATACAAATCATAATCTTTTTTGTCTAGGACATCTTCTTCAAGAGAATTAAATTTTTTTGAGTATTTTGTGCTCATTAATCATGTTAGCGATAAGCAATAAAACTGGTTTTGCAATATAAGACTCGAGATACGACTTCTATTTTAATGATTACCTGTTTTTTCAAATTGAGGTAAAAAGTCGTAAAATAAAATAAAAAAAATAAGTATGGCTGAAATAATGGTATTGGTTATCAAAACTGCTAATTAAGTTGATTAGCATACCATAATAACAGCTTGGTACTGTGTATAAAAATGAGTCAAATTTTAAAGTGAGTTAGCATTACAACTTGTTTTCTTCTTTACTGAACTTTTTTATTTATGGACATACCATTGTTTACCTCTCTGCTACAGAATTGCATTTTTCCATGCCTCGAAACTCCTTCCACACAGAAGACAGCACACTCCATTTTGGAGTTCATTTATTGTTGCTCATCAAGGTACAGCCCCAGTTTCCAGGAGATGGAATCTTTTCTTGTATAGCAAGCGATTTGCCTCATATTAGTCCAGCTTGATAAGTTGCCCTTTTGGCTTGTTCCAGAACGCTACCTTGGGACAGAGGAGTTTAACTGAGTAGAGTGGTCGCTCTCCAGAGCAGAAAAGAGATTCTCGTTGACACTAAAAGATTCACTGTTTATATCGTACATAATAAGTACAGTGAATCTTTCTATGCCTTTTAAAACGTTAGCAGGAAAAATATAGCAGCTAAGTACTTCTACTGCACTGCTCAAATATTCAAATACTGTGGTGATCTTTCATCTCTCCAGGACATCCATACCTGTTTTTGCTCCTGTTTGCAGAAAAAGTTACCGTATTACAACCTGTGTTGGCGTGTGCAATGCACTTACCACGTCCCACATTTCCTGCGATGCCTTGACCAGCAATATATCTTTTGTTTTTTCACGTTCCAAGTAGATAACATAATTCGCAGAGAGTATGGTATGAGGCATTTTTTTGCGAATAAGAATAATAAAATGTTAGCGGTGTTATTCGAGCGAATAAATTATGACACTTCTAGGACGCTTCCGTGTGGTTTATATCGTTGATAGTGGTCAAGACGAGGTAGGAGTAGGCACGGAAGGCAATTTTTGAAAACCTTATACGTTACTAAGAAGTATGCATTATGCATCAAGGTTTTAAAGGTCATTTCAACTTGAGAGTACTGTTTCATGTAATATAGGAGGTAATCAAGGCTAGTCACACCAATACATTATTATCTGAAAGTAAAATTTTGGACGCCATTAAAAAAAAAAAAAAAATGGGGTCTTCAAGGTCATCTAGGTGATAGGTCTGCTTAACCTTGAGAGTACCTATTATTTTCATCATCTGCATTTACTATCGTTTATAATATCCCAGTACATTTGAAAATAAGAAATTAGTACTAAAATACTAATAATGGACGCCATTTTACAAAAATTACGATTTTCAAGGTCACAGCGTTCTAAAACAATTTTTTTATTATTCTGCGTCCCCGAAATATATAGACTAGAGTATAATCATGCTTGTCTACCCCAAATCAAAATTAAAATTGAAAAATTGGCCGCCATTTTGGAAAAATGGCGGTTTTTTTAGTCCCAGTGAGAAAAGTCGATGGGTCCTCGACTCAAATCGATTAAAATGGTCTACTTAGCAACTGTGCTAAGTGGCTCACATCGATCACTTATTGAAAATAGTTATTAATATTACCTTTACCTCATCCAAAGCTATACTGTCTACTGTCCCGCTGCAGGATGACGATCTTGGGCATCTTATTCTTAACAACATTTAACAATCTCGTTAAAGGATAATGCACTCTATTTCCTCATTGGTGTCTTCCGTATCCCAAATACCACAAAAGGCGGGATAGATGCACACACTAAACCCAGAGCTCTAGCTCCTGCTTTACATGTGCAATAGCATGATTTAATAGGATCTAGTAGGGGACCCTCAATATTTACTTCTAAGTCAATGACATTGTAATTAATGTATCTAGTAGTGTGTCTTGTTGCTTGAGTAAATCGTGAGAAAGTCGAACCCGTATAAGTCCAGGTTCATTTTGTTGTATTTCAAGAACAAACTGGGTAGCATTCGATCCTGCATGTAAGCTGGAGCTAACGATATCTGGAATCTGTTTATCAATGCACACAAGTGATAAACAGATTCCACGATCCCATTAAGAGAGAATGCTTCAACTTGCTAGAGAGCCGAATTTTCTTCAACAAAAAGTAAATATTACTCGCAGATTTGGACAAGGTCCTTGGACTCTAATAGAAGATGCCGAATTACATGACTTTCCACATCTGACGATTCCATAGCTTCGTGATATCCAGCTTACATGCTGCAGGATCGAATGCTAAGACAAAATGCAAACCAGTTTGTTCTTCAAATACAACAAAATGGACCTGGACTTATACGGACTCCACTTTCTCTCGATTCGCACAAGCAACAAGACATACTAGTACATAGGTACAGGGTGGCCCGTTTAAGAGGGGCCTATACCTTATCTCGAAATCTACAAGGGCTGTGAAAAAAATGTAAATACAAAAGTTGTTTCTAATAAAATTATCTACAACTTTTTTGTATTGTTTTTGTTGTCACTTTACTATATACAGGGTAGACAAATTAAATTTCATTTTTTTAAATAGAACACCCTATATTTCAATACATTTTTAAATAGACCTTTGAAAGGCAAATTCAACGATATACTGGTCATGTGTCTGTGATAACCCGTTTCGAACTTATTAGCGATTATCTTCATGATTTGGGGTAATTTTCAACAGTCATTATTACATGACTCATAAACTTTTAAAACTTTTTTTTGCATCATATTTTCTATAAAATAATGCTCTTCTTTAGACTATATTCAAATTTGAAATATTTGCTTTAAAAACGCGGTGTTGCCACGTTTCGCAAAATGTTACGCTTTTCAATTTTTTTAAATGGGACCTCCTGTTAATTTTCGAGTTTTTGGAGAGCCCTTTAAAAGACAAATTCAACGATATACTGGAAATGGGTCTGTGATGCACCATTTCGGCCTGATTAGCAATTATCTTCAGTTCTAGCACAATATTTCATCTGTCCAAGTCGCCCGGTGAATAACAAACATATGTCTATTTTCCTTCAACCATCTATTAACGTGGTTTATTAATGTATAGAAATTGTTCAATATTGCCACCATTAATGCATAAAAAGCACTATTTTAGCTAATCTACTACAAAATTAGACATTTTTTTCATTCAACAGGGATGACATGAGATATTGTGCTAGAACTGAAGATAAACGCCAATCAGGTCGAAACGGTGCATCACAGATCCATGTCTAGTATATCGTTAAATTTGTCTTTTAAAAGGCTATCGAAAAACTCGAAAATTTACAGGAGGTCCCATTTAAAAAAATTGAAAAGAGTAACATTTTGCGGAACGTGGCAACACCGCGTTTTTAAAGCAAATATTTCAAATTTGATATAGTCTAAAGAAGAGCATTATTTTATAGAAAATATCATGCAGAAAAAAGTTTAAAAAGTTTATGAGTAACATAACAATGACTTGAAAATTACGCCAAATCCTGAAGATAGTTGCTAATAAGTTCAAAACGGTATATCACAGACACATGACCAGTATACCGTTGAATTTGTCTTTCAAAGAGCTATTTAAAAATGTATTAAAATATAGGGTGTTCCGTTTAAAAAAATGCAATTTCATTTGTTCACCCTGTATATAGTAGAGTGACACCAAAAATAATACAAAAAAGTTGTAGATAATTTTATTAGAAACAACTTTTGTATTTAAATTTTTTTTACAGCCCTTGTAGATTTCGAGATAAGGTATGGGCCCCTCTTAAACGGGCCACCCTGTACATTACTTACAATGTCGTTGACTTAAAAGTAAATATTTAGGGTCTCATACCAGATCCTATTACATTATGCTATTGCTCATGTAAAGCAAGAGCTAAAAAATGAAGTGCGTTATCCTTCAACGAGATTGTTGAATGTTATTAAGAATAAGATGCCCAAGATCGTCGTCCTGCAGCTGGACACTTAACAGCATAGCTTAGGATAAGGGAAACGTAATATCAATAACCATTTTCAAGCGATCGTCGCGATCGATGTGTTGAAAGTTATATTATTTTTGTTTTGTTTTTCAGACTAATGACCTAATTACTTTTCCCAATGACAACCTCAGAAAGCATAGTTTTCGCAATTTTGGGAAAGTCCAGAGTCCAGCTAAAAAATTACCTTGCGATCTAATGTTTGGAATACCTGAAGAAGAATGAAAAGAAATTCGAGATTATGCTGACGAAATAAGGGCACGACTCCTTGGGATATATGATAAGTGATAATTACCTACTTAATTACTTTTCCCAATTACCACTGCACAAAGCATATTTTTCACATTTTTATATTACTGTCGTTATTCACGGCACTCTACTCGACACTGGATGAAAATTATTGTAGTATTGTAAGTTTAACACGTTGAGTGCCACAATGGTAACAAAAAATTAAGGTCCTATGGCCACGTTTTTTTTTTCGCCGCATTTGCTGCAAAAATATTATTTTGAAGTAAAATGCAAGAAAAATGATGTAAAAAAACTTTAGATGCTCGAAAAAACATGGTTTAGAAAATGTATCCACGTTGGATACACGTGGCCAGTTTATGATTTTTTGGATATTATACCATGGATATGTATCCAACGCAGATACATGGCGAATCATTGACAACAATGCATAAATAAGTGGGTTTTATAGGTTGAAACCTCTGAGGGTTGAAATCATAAAAAAATACGTGTATACGTTTTTATTCCACAGTATGTTTGTGCAATATACTATTTTTCTAAATAAACCAATTTTTATATGTCCTCATTTATAAATCCGTCGGTAAAAAAAAAAAACAGAAATAAAATTCGCAGGCCAAACCGTTTTTGGGGTACCCCAGGCCGTCATATAAAAGCTCCCATAACAATACATGCAAAGCCTGCATCTAAAGTGGATACATACGGCCAGAAATAAAAAAACCAGTTTGTATCCACAGTGGATACATGTGGCCCCTGAAACATGGTGATGTATGCATCCATGTTGGATACACGTGGCACTCAACGTGTTAAATATTCGCATCTGTCATTACTTATCGAATAGAACTTATTTTTAGCCTGATGAATGATAACATTATTACTTTTCCCAATTACCACTGCACAAAGAAGATTTTTCATCCATTTTTTACTACTGCTATCTACGGCACTGGATGAAAATTATTGTGTTGTAAGTTTAAAAGCCGCCTCTGTCATTATTTATCAAATATGAACTTATTTTCAGCATGATAACCGATTAACTTTCTCCAATTACCACCGCACAAAGAAGAATTTTCACATTTTTTTAATATTCCAATGTATGCCACTGGACTTACATACTACAAATTATTTTTTCTGCGATTGACAAGAAATGTCAGCATTTTTGACCGGTTGAGAGGTCGCAAAACTCAATATTCTGGTATTTCAATTATGTTTCAATAGTTGCTAAGGAATCAATGAATAACAATACGGGAAAAACTTTTCCGGCCTAGGCCGGGAAAGTGATTCTCGTATTGCTGAATAATTGGAACTAAAAGACAAACATTTAACAGGAATTTAACCGATCGCAGAAAAAATAGTATGTGTATTCCGGTGGAAAAGCACATTCTCGGCCTTCGGTGTTTGCCGGCCTCGGCTACGCCTCGCCCGTCAACTTACACCGTCGGCCGAGAATGTGTCACTTTTCCACCTAAATACACAGTATACTATTGTATACCCGCCGCAGTTACTATCCATCAAATAAAGGTTAATTTTTAGCATCAAGATGCAAAAACAATGCAAAATTGTATTTTGATGGCCACTGTAGCCAAACGGGGCGAGCCACCATATTCTAACTTACTTTTTTGTGGAGTACTTATCCATACCTACCACATATTAAAATTTAAAGAAAATCGTGTGGTTCCGAAATTCTCATGTATCGGGTGCGGGGTCCTTTAAAATGTAAAATCTCAACGGATGGAGACAGGTGCATCCAGGCTCAGTGTGAGATACGTCGACCATATCAAATCTTTTATAATGCAAATAAAAAGAGAGGTTTTGAGACCTTACCTTGAACTTCTGGCAATGAAGGCTTCCATTTAGAGGTGTCCACGCACGGACACCTTTTTCACACACGCACGTTTTTCCGGACTGGCAAGTCGACGCGTTTGTTCTGTTCTGTTCCAAAACCGTGAAACTCGGCAAATTAGACAATTAGATGCGGGTTCCCTATAATTTTATGCGGGTAAACTATTAAAAAAATGCGGGTTCTCTATTAAAAAAGTTTCTATGGAAAAACAATGTCGTTTGGTTGACGGACATTCTGCTTCTCTCCGGCTAATAGCAATATTTTAACTAGCACCAAAGTCGTTTTTTGTCCTTTTTCGCCGCACACGCGCGATATTCCCTTAAAGGCCTCAAAACTATTAAACTTGAATTTATGAAGTACGTTACTAGTGAGCCAAAAAAAGAAGAGAGTTAAATGCGATTAATTAAACATATTAATTTAAGGTTTAAAGTCAACCCCCATTTTCTGAACCTTGTGTTCAAAAATTCCAAAAAAAATTTATGTTTTATGGTTATTGATATACTTTAATCCATAATTTTTTTAAGCAAATTTGACTCACCATTTTTGAGTTATATCGCAAAAACTGAAAAAAAGTGGTTTTTCACCATTTATTTCAAAACGAAGAGATGAAGTTTCCCGTTATTTTTATCACGAACTACTATTGCAATTCTACGCGACATATATTTTTTTCAAATTTTTTGAACTTGTAGTTTTCTCGCTATTGCAAGAATAGTTGGAAATACGCCGTAGCTACACTGTTTAAAAATAAATCCGACAGATGAACGCTCAAAATTATTTGTGTTGGTCCAAACTACAACCCTGTTTATGTAAAACAGAATAATACTTCGAATTTCCGCAAAAAAAAGAAAAAACTTTCCATCATACAATTTAACCAAATGCAGATTTCTATTTTTTTTTGACTATCAAGTTAGGGCACACTATAGGGGCGACAGTACTGACATCTCGCGTTGCTGCAATAAACAATAGGCCTGACTTTAAACCTTAAATGAAAACAGAACATACTCAGACTGACAATATACGAGTGGGAACCATGGTCCTAATCAAAGAAAAAAATATAAACCCCAACCAGTGGCCTCTGGGGAGAATAGTAGAAACTCATCAGGTACAAGATGAAGCAGTCCGCGTGGTAACAATAAAGAGAGCAGGTGGTACCACACAAAACAGAACGATTCACAAGTTAATTCCTCTACCGACTGAAGACCCACACCATTTACCAATCATTCAAAATCAGTCACAAGTAAGGAGATCAGATCGTTTCCGGAACATAGCACCAACATCAACAAAATCATATTTGTTGTTCTTCCTAGCAGCCATAATTTATTGTGCTTCCTAGAAGCCATAATGCTGATAATCACAACCGCCACTGCAGAGAAAAGATTTGAAATCAACTATCCACAACATGGATTCTACGTTGAACACCTTGCATCAGCAAGAATTGATAGAGGTATTTTCAAAATAGAGACAACATATCCCAAGAACAAAACCGAAACCGACCTATTAGAGGTGTCCACCGTACTCAGCCAGTTCAGAAATATGTGCAACCAATCCAAGAAGCTCACCGATGACGTCAAATGCACATATCTCGTACAGCATTTAGAAGAAATGAAAAATCACTCTTAATGGATATACGCGACCATGGACGACATTCACCACAGAAACAAGAGAGGACTGTGTCGATGAAATCAACAACAATCAGGAAGAACTCATCAGACCATCCAACTACTAAACAAAGTTTATGATTTCGGCACTCACAAAGTTCAACGAAACCGAAGCCAGAATCACGAACAAACTACAACATTTCCAGAAACGACTATGCACAACGAATACATGGATGTTCATCGTAGATTCCTTTTCAAGAGTATAGGTTATATGCAAGAGAGCGGGAAGATGTATTGTTCGTCGATTTTAATCTGATACTTGGACGGAATGTGAGCTGGTGACTCCCTACATTAAAACGCCAATGGTTACCTGACGTCACACCTGTTTTTGCCATATGAAACAACCCCTCGCACCTCATACGAAAAGTGTCAGTTAAAAATCAACGAACAATAGCAGGAATAATTCAGATGTCTTAAGACTGCACCATCCAGACAAAACAGGATATTCTAATTCCCAAAAGAAGCGCAACAGTTCCAGTTTTAGACAGTTATGTGAAAGCTGTACCCTTAATCTTCAATGGTACCCTACCCTCCACAAACACACACCTTCACATCTAGCCACTGAGCCTGTGTTTAGAGAAATCGATGGTTTGGAGTTGAAGTTGGAGGTTAAAACTTCATAATACAATAGAAGACGTCGAAAGCAGCAATCAGATCAACACCAAGACCAAAACGAAGAAATAGAGGTAATGTCTCTATATTTTTCCATTCTGGAGAGGCGGCAGAATGTTTAATTAGAACAATTAAACAGTGATTAACCTTCAACAGCGTAATTTGACCGAAATCGTTACATCAACATCATGGTTTGTATTTTCAGCATGTAATTAATTTATCGCGGTCGCGGTCACAAATTAATATGAAAAGAATGGTAAGCAGTGTTGCCAATGACCCGATAATTATCGAATTCTACCATAATTTTGACATTCATTCAATAATCGATAATGACGAGCTAATCTACCATAATTTATTAAAACTACAATTTTAATACAAATTTTTCAAATTTTTAGATAAAAATTAAAATTTAATTAAAAAAATTGATTGGGTTGTTGTTGGTATTGATGTACTTACAGTGCGATGTACAGAGTGATCCAGTATAAAGTGAACACCCCCTACCTTTTCGCTAAAAATTTTTTTTTTTTTGAAAAAATCAAAATAGCTATTTAGGGTATTTTGTTTCTAGGAATTTGAAAACGTTTTATGAAATTTAATTGGATTTTTCGTTAAAGCGCTGTGACGACAAAAGTATTTTTTTTAAAATGGAATAACCTATATTTAAATCCATTTCTTAAACGCCCTTATTTTTCTCATTTCAAATATATATAGTTTGTTTATCTTTATTTCAGTAATTTGGAATATATTCTCACTTATCTTAAGATTCAAATAGAAATAGCCGGAAAGGTATCAAGGTAAACCTAAATAATTTTACCTTCAATAAAACTACTGGTTATTATGTTTTATGATACCTTTTCGGCTATTTTTATGTGAATTTTGAAGTGAGAATATATCGCAAATTACTAAAATAAAACAAAGTATATATTTGAAATGAGGAAAATGGGGGCGTTCAAAAAATTGATTTGAATATAGGTTATTCCATTTAAAAAAATTACTTTTGGCGTCACAGCGCTTTAACGAAAAATGTAATTAAATTTCAAAAATCGTTTTCAAAAAATTTTAGCGGAAAGGTAGGGGGTGTTCACTTTATACTGGATCACCCTGTATCTACTCTGGTGTGAGCACCAAGCACTAATCCCAGAGTCCCAGCTAGATCCAGAGAAATAAAAATAGAGACATAAAAAGTCAAAAAAGTTGACAGAAACTTTTTCTGATAATTTTTTTTGGAATCTGATAATTTTGTTCTCAAATCCTGATAATTTTTAATTTGACATCTGGCAACACTGATGGTAAGATTCGGAATAAATCAGTATTTATCTAGCTTCAAAAAGTTGTTTTACTCATAAACGTTTCCTGTGCTCAAGCCTTCTTGGCCATCGCAGAGAGTTAGGCTGCTCTCTGGCAGAAACGATACAATTGTCCCGCTCTTCAACCAAGCCGAGTTGAGAAGTGTAATTTGCAAGTACACCCTGCACAGAAACCTTTAAGTTTGAACCAACAAAAAACAAAAATCACAAGTGATGATCACACATTAAAGAGCATATAACCTAAATTTCCCAGTTATAACACCAGCTAGCTCAAAAATATAATGATAAAGAAAGTATAGTAGTACTTACTAAACACGGGTCTCTTGGACCTGGGCATTGTTCTCAGCAGAAGGAATCAATAAAAGTCAGGTTTAAAACAAAGGACAATATTTAATTACTAAACCTATGTAGCTTTGGGCAATAGATAACAGGTAACAATTGAAATGTAAATAAATGTAGAACAATAATAATCGACATCAAAATATTACACTAAATAATAAAGTCGTGTTCAAATAATGTCAACGTATTGATTACATAAGGGCAATTAATCAATTACGCTAGACATTTAAACTTTAATTATAAATATGAAAAATCATCCCCTAAAATACCATGGTATACCAGGCGCAAGACGATTATATTTATAGCATGACAATGCCAAGAAAATATGTAACTAGATATATAATAAAACACTCTACCTTAGTAACATTCAACTCTTGAGCATCATTCTAATTATTATGTAAGAAATAAAATAGAGCAGTTATACATTACTCAATCCTGCTGGTAAAATGAAATCAGCAACCAGCCTGGAAAGGATGAGAAACGTCCAGAAGCTACATCAGCTGCTACTGCTACCCATTAGCTACGTGCATTGTGCACCAAACACGAGACTTGATTTAGACATCAACATCAGACACCTGAACAAGACACCAACCAAAAACAACGCCCTAGAAAAGGTATTCAGCCTTAGTTCCAGAACTATATTAAATTACAACTAGCTTTGACAGCACAAAGCCTAGCACCATTCTAGCACTAAACGGCCTCGACAAGCCGGGTCTACGAAGTCTGCACATTTAGAATGAACTTAACGTCACACAAATGGCGCTTTCATAATAGCCCATCATCTAGATTTTATTAAGCAAAAACCCTATATTTTATTCCCTCCCTCATATATATATAAAAATAGATAAAACATACCTTCCAACAATCACATTCCTACAACGCCTAAGGACATCATTTCCTCATCCGGCAACACCGTAATTGTCGAAAGGGCATATCTCCCTAATATCACCATCAAGGCACACGTAAGACGGCGGAAAGGCAGGACAAAAATGGACATATAAGCCCTTGGGACCAACTCTCTATAAGTGACGAGAAACCAGGTAATAGTATGGAAATGTGTAGCCAAGAACCATGTGGTTCTTGGGCAGCAAAAGTAAGATAACTTACCAGTCCCGTGGTCAAAAATCCCTTACAAAAAGGTTTGTGGAAATCCAAAATTACACGTGTCTCCAGCACAACTTGCGGTTTATCCAGTAAACCAAAGAAACGGATTCCACGCGAAAAACTGCAGCCAAAATCCCTTAGGTACAAAGGCGAATCCTAGGACTCAAGAAGGCTTAGCAGCTAAAACGACCATTCAGGCTGAAAGTTGGGGTAGAAAAGACCGAAGAAAGAACTTGAAAGGTTCAATTTCCCCCCTAATGACAAAACTGCAATGTCATGGTCAGAACCAGGGACGACTCGTCTCTCTGGGTCTGTTGCCAAAACTCAAAATAATTTCCATACAGTCCCAAAACACAATAGAACTTTTTAAAATCTCAACTAGTTGTTAATTTCCTCAGCTAAATTATAATTTACACAGAAAATTTCAATTCATGAACAAAACGAAGAAAACTTAATGTTGCTACAGACAGCAACACAGTAACAATTCTGTGAACTACGCCAATGACTTTGACTTATCGGCGAAACCTTGACCCATTTACTCCAAGCACCTGTGCGACATCCCATCAAGACCGCTAAATAATAAAAACCGAAGTGTTCGGAGCACACAGCTGTTCAAGATCAAGTTCAAGTGTCAAAAATAATAAATCATAACCCAATACAATAATTAACGGATGGTAAACAAAGCACTGGGCCCCAATTTTTAATAAAGGTAAGTATTGAAATTGAATTCTATTTCATCTTAAGTCATCCTTTTACATTTCAGACGCAGTCCCACAAGGAATATTTCCCCGACAAAACAAGAATACAGGAAAACAGAAGCCCCCTGCCAACCTGTCGGAAAATGAATTGTTTATGTCCCTGAAATGATTAAAATAATAGTAGATTATACCACGAGTCAATAATGATAGCTATTATTCCCGAGGATTATTACGAACTGAGCTGCGTCAGCGGCGAGGGAGTAACATTCCGAGGGAATAATAGCCATTATTGCGAGTAGTATACTCTACTTTATTTACGACAAATTAATTTATTTGAGATTTTCAATGAACAAATTTCATCCGTCTCATAATTTTCAATACAAATCCACAAGCACTACACGTTTGACACTGACACTTTTGTGGAATAATGACCATTAATCCCGCTACTCGTCATTAATCCCTAGAGGAATAACATATGTCATTATACTGCCAAAATCACAAATATAATACGCACATTATACATTAGTCGTAAATAAAAGGATATTAATTAACCACAATCTTAGAGCTTTGGAATACAATATTAAATGAGAATTTATATAAAACTAACAAATTGATACAGTGAATTTTGAACTGTAACAAGCAAGTCGTCAAATATTTATATCTCGGACTCAACATTAAGATAGGGAATGAAAATCAAACAGTAAAAATCAACAGGTGCACTGGCTTGCCTTGGCAGCATTTAGTTTCCAATAAAAACAACATTTAAAGGTGGCAACCAGTGGCGGATCCAGGATTTTCTTCAGGGGGGCGCAGGCTAAGAATTATCAACAATGATTTTTTGAAAATTTATTTTTACTTCAAATCAAATCAAATCAAAATAAGCTTTATTGTCCAGAAATATGTATCTCACTGACAAAGCAATTTCCTAATTCTAGAATTACATTAAGTACATGTCATAATATTATTAAAGAATAAAAAACAAAAATAAAATCACAAAAAAAAAACAAACTAAATTCACCAAAATCTTTATCCAATCACCACTATGGATGGTGCGGACATGTAGCCATTAACATGTAGTGTATAAAAACATAACCATAAAATACAAAGTATAAAACATAAAATAATATAAATTATAAAACACAAAATACAAAAACCAAATATAAAACACAAAACAAAAAAATAAAAAAATAAATAAATAAAAAAATGCAAATATCAATAACAGCGGAAACATTCATAAGTTTAGATTTAAATTTAAAATCCAGTGTCGTAATACTCAGCGATACTGTAGAGGGCTCTAGGCACTAAAAGGCTTTTCACAGAATTTCGAAACATTCTATAATTTTGAATATTTTTCAACTCTCCTGGTAAATGATTGTATATTTTCATGCTTTCATAAATCACCGAACTTTTTGTTAAGGAAGACTTTGGGATTGGAACTGGAAGATTATTGTGTCTTAGGTCATAATTTCTTTCTTGAGTGGTCCCAGAATATTTTCTAAAGATTAGACACACTGATTCTAAGATAAATAACGATGGTACTGTTAGTATTTCCTCCTGCACAAAGAGTTGTCTACACGATTCTCTACAACTTTTCTTGCAGAGATAGCGCACTGCCCGCTTCTGGAGAACAAAGACTGAGTGGACCGATTTCTGGGTGGAATATCCCCAAAAAGAAATTCCATATCGTATATGAGACTCCATAAGAGAGAAGTACGCCGCTCTAGCAGCTTGCTTTCCCAGATCCTGAACAAGAGATCTGATTATGTAACAGCTCTGTGCTAATTTTTTATTTAGTTGTTCAATATGTGTGTCGAACTTTAATCGTGTATCTATATATAATCCCAAGAACTTATTAGTTGTTTTTTGTTCAAGGGGAATATTGTCTAATCTCACCTCGCCCAGAGAACATTTGAATGTTAAAATATTAGTTTTTTTTTGTATTAAAGCATAACCTATTTGAGTCGCACCAGCGTTTCACCTGCATAAGGTCCTGCTCAATAGTTGTTTTAAGCTCCTCCAGATTCTTGCCCTTCCACAACACTGTTTTGTCATCAGCAAAAGTTGTAGATTTCCCAGCGATTGGGAGCTGAGCTAAATCGTTAATGAAAAGCAAGAACAGAATGGGTCCAAGTACAGATCCTTGCGGTACTCCACAGGTAATTCTTGCCATCTGCGACTCTTTTCCGTTTATTCTTACGAATTGCTCCCTGTCTGAAAGGTACGACCCAAACCACCCCGAGCACACTCCCGAAAACCTATAGTGACTCAATTTCCGCAGCAGTATTCCGTGATCCACACTGTTGGAAAATCACAATAGTAAAAAGAGAAGTCCGACAAATGCAACAATGGTTGTTATAGTTTAATTTTATTTTTACCTTTGTTTGACGTTATACCTAGGTTGTTGTCAAAAATATAAATTTATTACAGTTTGTCGAATAATTTACTCCTCATTTTCCCCTATCTTTGGCAAAATAATATAACCTGCAGTACCTAAGAAGAACATATGGCGACCGTAGACAAATTGAAGATAGAGAGGAGAATTTTACAACAATTTTTTGACGAAATTGGTAAACAGCTGGATGAAGAGTTGAAAAGACCCAGCATTTCCAGGGAAACGACCGTAAAGCTCCTGAAGGTTTTAGAGGATAAAATTAGCCGCATCTTCAATATTGATGATAAAATTTGGGGGATGATGGTGACCCAAGGATCCAGCGAAGCCGAGATGGAAGCTGAAATGGTATCAGTAGAGGTTTTTAGGGAGAAGATTATAGATTACAGGAATAAGGTAGACCATTATTTCTTAAGTTGTCAAGGTCAGACCGAATCAAATGTGAGTACCAAGCATAAGTTTCTCCTTCCTAAATTAAACCTGAAAAAATTTGATGGGGATGTCAAAAAATGGATAGGTTTCTGGGGGCAATTTCGAAAGATAGATGAAGATGAAAGCATAGATAATGAATATAAGTTTGAGTATCTATTGCAATCGACCGAAGAAAATTCTGCTGCTAGAGCCTTGATTGAAAGTTATCCACCTTCAGTCGAAAATTATAAGAAAGCATTAGAACAATTAAAAGCAAGATTTGGTAGAGATGAGTTTTTAATTGAAGTATATGTCCGCGAGCTATTAAATTTGGTTCTTAAGCAAGCCACGGGAAAATCTAACATCACAATTGCTTCTTTATATGATAGTTTGGAGTCACAGTTACGGAATTTGGAAACATTAGGGGTGACTACAGACAAATACGCTGCAATGTTGTATCCACTAGTAGAGTCTGCTTTGCCAGAAGATATCATGAGGGTGTGGGAAAGACACAGGAGTACAAATCAATTTAGTGGTAAAAATACTAATCTTTTGAATAATTTACTAGATTTCTTGAAAACCGAAGTAGAAAGTGAAGAAAGAATCCATCTGGCAAAAAGTTTTGGGACAAAGGAGCAGACAAAAATAACAACATTGAAAGCTGGACAAGGAACAAAGAGTGAGATGGGAAATATTAAGCAGACAAGGTCAGGTGAGCCACACATGCCAACTGCAGCTACAATTTTGACTGGTTCAAAAGATTTGAAGGAAAAATATGGTAAGAAAACTTGCATATTTTGTAATTGTACATGGCACAGCAGCCAGGATTGCATAAAAGCACAAAGTATGACACTTGGTAAAAGAAAAGAGATTGTTTTACAGAAAAAAGTTTGTTTCGGCTGTTTAAAACCATTTCACAGCATAAAAAACTGTAGAACATTTATCAAATGTGTCCTCTGTGGCAAAAAACACTATCCTATACTTTGCCCAGAAGTATGTCATAAAGAAAATAACTTTAAAGAAAAAACTGAAAATAAACAAAATGAAGAGAGCGTTTTAATTAGCAATCCTGGTGGCACACTTATGCAAACTATCGCAGTAAAGATTGTTCATAGAGGCGAGTCAAAAGTAGTAAGGGCAATTCTTGATTCTGCATCTCAAAGATCGTATATTCTCTCTAGTTGTGCAAAAAATTTGGGGCTACCTAAGATTCGAGATGAACAAATTGTTCAAAGCTTATTCGGAGGCACCCAACTTGTCCCAAAATTACACAGTCTATATAAAGTTAAAATTCAAAATTTAGATGAGACGTTTGAGACTGAAAGTTATGCTTTAGAACAAAACAAAATTTGCAATTTTATTCCACGCTTGGAAAATAATGATATCCTAAGAAAATTGCAAATGGAAAATATCTACATTTCTGACACTCAGTTGAAAAGTTTAGATATTAGCTTGTTATTGGGAGCAGACATATATGGCAGATTAATAACAGGGACACTGAAACCTATAGGCAATCTTACTGCGATTGAGACCCGTCTGGGTTGGACCGTAATGGGATCACAAAATATATCCTCAAAATTAGAAACTCTTTGCTGCTTAAATTTTCTCGATATTTCTGATTTATGGAACATGGAGACAATTGGTATAAGAGATCCAATTTCCATTAAAAGTAAAGATGAAATTGAAGCAGAAACAATTGAAAAATTTAATGAGTCTATCACAAGAATAGAGGATGGTAAATACGAAGTTTGTCTCCCATGGTTAAATGATTGTAAACGACTAGAAAATAACCGACAACAAGCGGAATGTAGACTTGTTTCAACCACGAAAAAACTTAAAATTTTAAATAAATATGATATTTATGATAAAGTATTCCTAGAGTGGGAAAAATTAGGTATTATTGAGGAAGTGAAAAACCTAAGCTCAGAAAATACAGTACACTATATTCCTCATCACGCCGTCATTAAAGAGTATAGTATTACTACAAAACTAAGACCGGTATTTGATGCTTCGGCTAAAGATAGTAACGGAAATTCACTAAATAATAGTTTAGAAAAAGGACCTAATCTAATTGAGTTGATACCTGAGATTTTAGTTAAATTTAGATTAGGTTTGATAGGTGTAATTTCCGATATTAAAAAAGCTTTTCTTATGATTCGTGTAGCCGAAAAAGACAGAGATGTATTAAGATTTTTATGGTGGAGAGATGCATCTATGAATGAAATTAAAATCTATAGACATACGAGGGTGGTATTTGGAGTTTCCTCAAGTCCATTTTTGCTCGGAGCTACTATCATGTATCATTTGGACCAAACTTATGGTAATTATCCAGAGACAATTAACAAGCTAAGAGAGTCATTTTACGTAGATAATTGTGTAACGAGTGTTGATAGTATACAAGAGTTGAAAGAGTTTGTGAATGAGTCTAGAACATGCTTGAATTCAGGTGGATTTGATTTGAGAGGATCGGTATATAATGCTGAGAGGTTCTTTGAAGAAGACGAAAGTGAGATACCTTGTAAAGGAAGTACAGTATCAGTTCTAGGATTGGTATGGAATTTTGAGCAAGATGTACTCTGTTGTGATGTTTCATTTCTTGAACAAATACCCAAGATTCCATTTACAAAAAGAGGCCTTTTGTCTGCTGCGCAACGTGTATTTGATCCGATAGGTTTCACTAGTCCAGTAACACTCTTACCAAAGATTCTTCTACAAAAAACCTGGGAAGCAAAAATCAAGTGGGATGATCCGTTACCATCAGATATTTTAGATAAATTCAAAATTTGGCTTGAACAAATACGCCTCCTTGAGTTTTGTCAGATTCCAAGAACCTTTTGTAGGACCACTCCTTTAAAAAATTGCGATCATGTTTCTTTACATATTTTCTGTGATGCCAGTAAAACAGCTTACGCTGCATGTATTTTCCTAAGAGTTGAAATAAATGGTGAAATATACGTCAATTTGTTACTTTCAAAATCAAGAATCACGCCCATACGAAAAATTACTTTACCACGTCTTGAGTTATTGTCAGCCTTGATAGCTTGTAGACTCTATAAATCAATTCATAAAATACAGTGTTTACAAAACTTTGACGCCTATTTTTGGAGTGACTCAAAGGTTGCTCTCACTTGGATTAAGACAAGGTCAAATTGGAACACTTTCGTAAATAATAGAGTTGAGGAAATTCGGAAGCATACTGATTTGAGCAAGTGGAATCATGTGGCCGGTATTTCTAATGCAGCAGATCTTCCATCAAGAGGCTGTAGTACAAAACAGTTGATTGAGAATCGTTGGTGGGAAGGTCCCGATTGGCTGAATAAAAATATAGAATTTTGGCCGATAGCCTCAAATTCGTATAATGAAGAAGAAGCCTATACAGGGTGGTCCTTCGGGAATGACATCGATTGCTTATGGGAAAACTGTGAAAGGTAAAAATTTGAAAATTTGGCAACATAGCAATGTCGATGGGGGACATCTAGGTAAAATATTTTCAAGATGGCGGCATTTCCGGTCATACCGGAAGTTGATACCAACTCGGTTATTTTAAATAGAACACCCCGTATATAAATGTATTTTTGAATTCTACATAAAATTCTGAGCAGATTTCATGTAATATACCCTATACCTAAGTTCAACTGTTTTGGAAATATTGACAGTTGAAAATTGACTTTTTGCAACTTTGACAGGCTGTAAAACCTGAACAATTAATTTTAGAGGAAACCCGATTTGACATTCCTATCTTAGATTTTTATAAACTATCATTTGACATCAACTTTGAATTAAATCCATGATTAAAAATTTCAGTTAAATTTAATCTCCGTTTAAGTTCAAAGTTGGTGTCAAATGATAGTTTATCAAAATCTAAGATAGGAATGTGAAATCGGTTTTCCTCTAAAATTAACCAATTAGGTTTTACAGCTTGTCAAAGTTGCAAAAAGTCAATTTTCAACTGTCAATATTTCCAAAACAGTTGAACTTAGGTATAGGGTATATTACATGAAATCTGCTCAGAATTTTATGTAGAATCCAAAAATACATTAATATATGGGGTGTTCTATTTAAAATAACCGAGTTGGTATCAACTTCCGGTATGACCGGAAATGCCGCCATCTTGAAAATATTTTACCTGGATGTCCCCCATCGACATTGCTATGTTGCCAAATTTTCAAATTTTTACCTTTCACAGTTTTCCCATAAGCAATCGATGTCATTCCCGGAGGACCACCCGGTATAGAGCAAAAGAAAACAGCGGTAGTAACAAATCTTATTTTGAATAAAAACGCTACCTCTGAGAAATTTCTCTATTTTTCTAAGTATAGTAAGATTGTTCGTATGATTGCTTGGATGTATAGATTTTATGGAAATGTATCCCAAGGAAATATCAAATTTACCAAAGAACTATTAAGCGAAGAAATTGAAAAAGCAGAGAATTGCTTGATTAAAATTATACAAGGTGAAAGTTTTGGTAAAAGAGAAAAAGACTTCCACGGATTGGAAATCTTTAGAGATGATAATGGTGTGTTGAGAGTGAAAACTCGCATAATTAATAGAAATGATTTGGAATGTTTTAGGTACCCAATTTTGCTACCATACAATCATGAAATTGTTAAAAGATTAATTGAAGAAAAACATAGATTGTTTTGTCATGCTGGAATACAGACTCTGTGGTGTAAGTTGAGAGAAACGTTTTGGATAATAAAAGGGAGAAAAATGATCAGAAATGTCATTGGAGTATGCGTACCGTGCAAGAGACAGAAAGTAGTTGCTATGGAATCTCCTTTTTCCGCATTACCAAAGGACAGAGTGAATGACGTTGGAGTGTTTGAGATTACTGGAATTGATCTTGCTGGTCCGTTATATCTCAAGAACAAGGACAAAGTTTATATTGTAATATTTACCTGCGCAGTCTATCGAGCAGGTCATTTTGAGTTAGTTAAAGCCATTTCAACAGAAGAATTTATTTTTTCATTAAGAAGATTTATTGCCAGAAGAGGAAGAGTATCTGTCATTTATTCTGATAATGGAGGTAACTTCCATGGAACTGAAAATCTTTTTAAACAAATAGACTGGAACGAAATACAAAAATTCTCTTCAGTGTCAAGAATAAAATGGAACTTCATTCCACCGACTGCCGCTTGGTGGGGCGGATGGTGGGAGAGAGTAGTACGTATGATTAAGGAGTTGCTTAGAAGAAATTTGGGAAAAAGAAGTCTTACCTATGATGAATTATATACAGTTTTATGTGATTGCGAAGCTGTGGTGAATGCTCGGCCTCTTACATACAATGAAAATAATACCAATGGAGATTTGACACCAATAACACCAGACTCATTTTTGAAAAGTTTGGTCAGCAGTGAGATCCCGGATTTAGATCAAATTGAGAGAATTAGTTTGAAGAAACGTTTGAATTACCTTCAAAATATAAGAGATGCATTCAGAACACGATTTAGAAATGAATATCTTGCTACATTGGTGCAGTCTAAGAAAGGGAAATACAGCAAAATTAAAGTTGGAGAAGTTGTCTTGATTCAAACCGAAAATATGAAGAGAACAATGTGGCCTATGGGAAAAATAATAGAAGTTCACCCAGGACAAGATCAAGTAATTAGAGTTGTGAGAGTGAAAACGTCAAATGGATTTCTCACAAGACCAATACAACGTATACACAGACTTGAAATCGGTGGAGAAGAAGAATTGACTGGAGATATAATACATGAAACCTCAGAAGAACCCCAAATCGAATGCCCCCAAGGATCTATCCATTCTTTGACTCCCGAAACTTCAAATACAAAGAAAAATAAGAATACCGATGAAGAGAAGACCGAAGACCTGGAAGAAAACCAACAATCCCAAGGAACTATAAAAAATATTGAACCTACTGATACAAGACAACCAACACGAAGAAGTACGAGGGAAATTAGGAAACCCTTAAGATACCAGTAGCGCCCAAAACAAAAGTTTCTGTATTTTTTCAAGTTAGTTTCGTCGGACTTGGGCGGGAGTATGTTGGAAAATCACAATAGTAAAAAGAGAAGTCCGACAAATGCAACAATGGTTGTTATAGTTTAATTTTATTTTTACCTTTGTTTGACGTTATACCTATAGTTGGGGAGCTGGCGTCAAAAACATGCAAGAGTTTTCGCAAGGCGGATATTTTCAAAATAGGTCGTACTTTAGTGATAGAATGCTAGTGTACAGTCAGCACTCACAGTTCCGGGACAGCTGGCTCTGGGACGCGGGCAAAGTTGTAATTTTAAGAAGCATCTAAACTGTTTTCTCAAAGCTCAAAATTTATAGAAATTTTGCACATTATCTGTTTGAAGGTCACAGATAACGTATGTAAATCGTCAGACGTCTAGTTCGTTGCAAAAAGGGGGTCAGACGTCCTCAAAGTTTTTATTTTATGGCATTTTCTTCGGTTTCCTGTCAAAATATATTTTTGCAGGTATTTGACAAATATATTTGAAGAAAATGCCATAAAATAAAAACTTTGAGGACGTCTGACCCCCTTTTTGCAACGAACTAGACGTCTGACGATTTACATACGTTATCTGTGACCTTCAAACAGATAATGTGCAAAATTTCTATAAATTTTGAGCTTTGAGAAAACAGTTTAGATGCTTCTTAAAATTACAACTTTGCCCGCGTCCCAGAGCCAGCTGTCCCGGAACTGTGACTGCTGACTGTACACTAGCATTCTAGCACTAAAGTACTACCTATTTTGAAAATATCCGCCTTGCGAAAACTCTTGCATGTTTTTGACGCCACCTCCTGGACTACTAGGTGTTGTCAAAAATATAAATTTATTACAGTTTGTCGAATAATTTACTCCTCATTTTCCCCTATCTTTGGCAAAATAATATAACCTGCAGTACCTAAGAAGAACACACACAGTCGAATGCCTTCGAAAAATCACAGAACACCGCCGCAGCCACATCTCCATCGTTTAGGCCCAGAAAAAGTTCCTCCAAGAATGAAAACATGGCATCGTTTGTTCCAATATTGTTTTGGAATCCAAATTGATGCTTGTCAATGATTTTATTCGATTCCAGAAAGAATGTGAGCTGTTTTTTTACAACCTTTTCAATTATTTTCGTGATTGTGCTCAGCAATGATATGGGACGATAGTTCGATGGGTCATTTTTGTTTCCTGCCTTGTAAATTGGTACCACAACAGATGTTTTCAAACATTTAGGAAATACTCCTGTAATCAGTGAATTATTTATGGCTGATGTTAACACCTGTAATGCTTGTTCTGGTAAATTCTTTACAATTTTTACTGATATATTGTCATATCCAGAAGAGTTATGTTTCTTTAAGTCCTTCAGTATCTGCTTTATTTCACTTATATTTGTCAGAGAGAAAGAGAATGTATCTTCATATGTCACAGGGTTTAGATAGTTGGTAGGATCGACATTTGACTGTATGTTTTGACAGATGTTACCTGCTATTGTTGTGAAAAAACTATTTAACTCCTCTGAGCTGAGTCCAGGAATGTTGCTGAATTTGCTCTGTTTTCCTCGCAATTCGTTTATAATGCACCAGTATTCTCTAGTTTTATTTCCGGCCCTTGAAACCCTATTCATATAGTAACGATTTTTAGCTTGTCGGATAACTTTTCTGTATGTGGACCGATATTTGTTAAAGTAGATGATAAATGTTTCACTATTTATATATTTGCGTATTGTATGTAAAGATCGTAAATTATTCCCAGATATTTTTATACCTTGTGTTACCCAACACTTCTTAATTTTTCTTTTAATTTTACGCAGTGGGAAACTTTTATTATAAATTTTTATTATATTGTTTTGGAATGGTTCCAGTGGGTCTCCAGCACCTTGCTCCCAGTCTATCCTGTTTGCTAGTCTTTTGAATGTTTCGAAGTTTTTTCTACTAAATATCCTTCTCCTCTCTACCTTTTTTTTATTTGTGTTGCTCGCTATAAGGAGCTCTCTGCCGTTAGGGCCTCATGGTCGGACAGTCCTGAGGGAATCACCTGGCATTTAAACTCATCTGACTCGACGTTACTGCAAAAATAATCAATCGTTTTAGCCGAATGATCTGTTATACGGGTCGGCTCGTTTACGAAAACTTTTAAGTTAAATGAATTCAAAAGATCCAGTAGGGCTTTTGTATCCCTGGATTCTGGATTGTTATAGTCTATATTTAAATCTCCTGCTATCACAAGTTTAGATGATAAAGAAAAACCGTATAGAAGTTCCTCTAGTCGTTCCAGAAACAAAAATGGGTTACCTGAGGGAGGTCTGTAAACACATAAAAGATACATGCTATAGTTCTTAATTAAAATAAGTGAAAATTCGAAGTGATTTTCTGAGATTAAATTTTCATAGCAAGTTATGTTTTCAACATTAATATCGCTTATACAATCCTCATTCATCAATATTGCGGTGCCACCATAGCCTTTTCCTCTACAGTACCTCGAGACACAAGTGTAACCTGGAAGGTAACACAGTTCGGCATCTGTTTGCCAATGTTCCGTCAGCATGACAAACATTGGCAAGTTTGTAGGTATTATTAATTAAAACAAATAATTCGTCCTGCTTATTTCTCAATGATTGTAAATTTAGTAAGAAAAAAGACAATTTATGTTTTATCCCCGGTGTATGAGTATTATTAAAATTTATTTTATCTGTCTCACTGTTATTTAACCTAAAAAATTTGATGCAACTGTGTCACTCTCCATATCACCATTACCAATGTCATTCCTCCCAAAAATGATTTTCTCTATATGTTTTCCAATTCTTACCTTTGCCCTATATTTTAGGACCAAAGATCTACCAAAGAAAAAGAAAGTGCTATTTAGAAATGAATTTAGATTTAACATTTTACAAGAATTCTTCAGGGCCTCATAGACCCTAATGTTTATTTTGTCTATAAGTCCATTGAGAACAACTCTATTCCCCCACAGTGGTACCGAGAGGACAATTACATTTGTGCGTAGACCAAGAAGTGAGAGTCGATCTAGGACCATATCCTCCAACTGACCACCTCTAAGTGCATTCTGCATCCCTCCAGATATGATCAAAAAGTCCTTTTTAGTAAAATCGCTAGATAATAATTCCACATCCTTCAGAATGCTTTCTAAGCTTGCGTTATGTTTTGCAAAAGTAAGTATGTTGACATTTTTTCCTTGACATAGAGTTTTTTGTAGATCTACAACAGAGCTATCTCCCAATATAAGAATTCTACGACAAGGTTGTTCTCTTGTGTAACAGATCCTTTTCGATTGCAGTATCTCTTTATTTTGGGAGCATTTATTATTTTTACCCTCTACCTTGTTGGGGCTTTGTTTGGTTTCTTTGTCCTTTTGATGTAGATGTTCAGTAGTACTTTGAAGTAAAAAGAGTTGTTCTTGTGCTTTCTTATAGTCTTTCATGTATATCTCGTTATCGCTGGTTAAGGCTTTAATTGTGGTCAACATGTCATCTTTGGTGTCAATAAGAATTTGTAAGTCAGACTCAAGGTTTTTTGTTTGCTCTTTAAGCTCCTTTGAGATACTTAGCTGATGATTTAATTTATCTAGCAGTTCTTTGTTTTCTTTATGCAGGTCGTAAATTTGTGACTTTTGTTTTTCGATTTCTAGGTTCTGTTTATCTATCTTTTTTTGGAAATTTTCCTCAGCGGCAGATACTTCATCCTCGAAATCCACCGTACTTCTAACCTTTCTCTCTAAGCATTCCTCTATTTCATGCTTTTCCATCCTTAGTCGTTGCATCTCTTCATTCAGTTCAAGAATCTGCAATTCTCGCTCATTCTGTTCCCTTTCCATTTCCTCCATTTGCCGCCTTAGAATAATATTTTCGTTCGATGTTTTTTCAAGTTGTTTGATGATCGTCCCTGATTTCTCTTCAGCACATTCGCCGCAGAAATATGGAACTTTCCGTGAAATTGTTTGAATAAATCGCACCTCAGTTGCTCCCCATTTTTCGCACCTTCTGCATGTTACTGTCTCACAACCATCACAAGGATACCCAAACAATTCCTCTGTCCCATCTGTTTTCTCAGCTTTACTTCTGTAAACGCAGTTTGATAGACACTTACTACATATACCCTGATTTGAGAGTTTTTGAGACATAGTATATCTACCTATGCAGTACTAACTTTCCTACACTTTCAGTTTAGCACCTTCTTAACACTGCTTCGCCTTCGCCCAGGTGTCAGGAATGGGCAGCCCAAGCGTCTAGCGGGTTGGCGCTGATATTTTTGGTTTCTTCAAGGACACTCTGGGAGAGCCACAAAAAATAAGACAATTTGCATAAAATTCGGATTTACAGCTTGTTTGTTTACACAAAAGCCAATACACACACAATTAAAATCCAAATCAAAACTTGCATTTACGCAATTTAACAAATGGCAATGCACACTCAAAATATATATTCAAACCAACCGAGAGATGATCGTTTACCGTACAGTTTCGTTGGCGTTCCAACCAAACCTTTACTTTCGTTAAAGAATGTAGATTGTAGATACAGGTGTTGTGTATTGAAACACACTTACTGAGCTTTAATTCACTTTATTAGCCAACACAAAATGATTATAATTTTTGTCACTGACCGACTGCTATTAACATATATGACAATGACAATCTATAACAATTAAAATAGGTATTTTTATAAACTGGTAAAACACAACATTTCTCCCCGCGTAAGACAAAGACTCAAAGGTTCAATCTTACTGGAGGCTTAACAATTCTACCAGAACGTGTATGCACCGCAGAGGAAGCTGAAATAGAGCGTCTGGTACTCTGACCTTCTTGTGGCTCAATTGCAACTTCCCTAACACGAGGCGGTTCATTTACATAGGGATTTTGAATCTGGTCATCGGATTCTGATGTAGGCACAGATTGTGTAACAAGTTCACATATTGGTGGTCTGATGATTTCACAAGGTATTTCAGATTCCACCGAAGCGGCACTGATATTAGGTACCTGTTGCTTCTTAGATTCCTCCAAAATTGATTCACCAGCATCCGAGCGACACTTTTGGGAGCACTCTCCCCCATCACGTAAATCGCCTGAATGTACAAACTTAATATTGTTTTCACATTTGACCAAATATGTACAGTAACTAAGGACTTTCATTACTATGCCCTTTTGCCATAACTTCGTCTGTTTGTTCTTAATAAAAACCTGATCGTTGACTTTGTAAAGCGCACGCTTATCTATATTTGATGTTCTTTGATTGTTATGACAAGATGGCTTTAGCAATTCAAATCTTGTTCTTGGTTTATTTCTAAATATTCCTTCAGCAGGTGAAATGCCTGTTACAGTAGAGGGCGTGTTCCGGTATGTAAACAAGAAGTTTTGCAACTTATTTAAAATTAAATTTCTTGAAACATCTTCCCCTTTTTGAGGAAATAATACTTTCTCTAATCCTTTCTTTACAGTCTGGACACTACGCTCTGCTGCACCATTACTCTGTGGGTGATAAGGAGGTGACTTGATGGGTTTAATTGCATTTGCCTGGCAAAATGCCACAAATTCGCTAGAATTATATGGCGGCCCATTATCGGATACAAGTTCCACTGGGAGGCCAAAGACTGCAAATATGTCTTTTAATTTTGAAATTGTTTCTAACGCATTTGTGCCATTATTCATTAGCTTGACTTCGATCCATTTTGATCTTTGATCTATTAGAATTAAAAAAACATACTTATGTTTAATAAAAAAATCAATGTACACTCTGTAAAAATTTCGAGGTGCAGATGACCATGGCATTAAGGCGGTATTAGAATTTGTGAAATTTTGGCATTGTTGGCATATATCACAACAAGATATAAATTTTTCTACATCTAAACTTATATTAGGCCACCAGCAAAAGGAACGAAGTAACATTTTTGTTCTCACAATGCCATTATGCTGTTCATGAAATAATTCTAGAACATCTTTTTGTAAAGTCTTGGGTACAATTACTTTATTCCCCCACATTATACAATGATGTTCTATAGACAGTTCATTGCGCTTTTTAAAGTAAGGCTTTAAATTTTCGTCTGATACAAAATCAGGCCATCCTGATAGAATAAAATCCTTTACTTTAAGAAGCAACAAGTCTTTAGCTACTTCGTTGGCAATATCGCAACAGTTTAATGGCATCTGATTCACCAAGTTAAAAGAATACAGAAAATCGGGAACTTCGGTTCCTTTATTGCAAGGCAGACGGGACAAACCATCTGCATTGGAAATAGAAGTACCTTTTTTATATTTAATGTCATATTCATACCCTGATAGCGTGACAGCCCAACGGGTGACTCTGGCAGCGGCTGATGTCGGAATGCCCTTATTACGTCCAAAAATAAATTGTAGTGGTTGATGATCAGTAACCAGAATAAACTTACGACCATAAAGGTATTTGTGCAATTTTTTCAAAGCAAAAATAATAGCAAGAGCTTCGCGTTCTAAATTACTGTAATTTTTTTCTGCCGCTGACAATGTACTCGAAGCAAATATGACAGGTTTGTCCTCATTACCTATCTTATGACTTAAAACGCACCCCACACCATAACCTTTGAGTCTTTGTCTTACGCGGGGAGAAATGTTGTGTTTTACCAGTTTATGAAAATACCTATTTTAATTGTTATAGATTGTCATTGTCATATATGTTAATAGCAGTCGGTCAGTGACAAAAATTATAATCATTTTTAATATTAAACACTAATTTAGAGATTTCTTGACTCTTCACTGGATTAACCTTGGACTGACTCACAAGACTGATATTTTGCAATTTTGCGGATTCAGACATCAGCCCGCCATAATCACCAACCTCTCTGACTACACCCACAGCTTCAGGCTTATTACTGAAGTTAATTTTTTTTCTCCAATCTGGATTTAAAATATTTAGCCAATTTCGACCTAACAGAGGTGCATACTTGTGACTACTTTTCAATATCACCAAAGGTAAACTAACAATTTCATTGTTGAAAGTAACAAAAACATCTGTTTCTCCCATTATACGGACTCCCTGACCAGTAAGTACTCTTAAATCATATTTAACATTGTATAAATTTAGCCCTGACAAATACTTATGAAAATCATCAATATGCATTACTGAGCGACATGCTCCACAGTCGATTTCAAAGTTTAAAAATTTACCTTCTACTTTCAGCTTCACTTTCTCTGGTTCGGTTTTACCTGTCGCTAATGTTGACAAAAATCCCAAGACCAAGGAATCTTCATTTTCTGGCTCATCTTCTTTTTCGACAAGATTTACCCTTTGGCTTCGGCAAACTCTACTGGTGTGACCAATTTTCTTGCACTTAAAGCATTCCCAAGTTTTCGCAGGACAGGTGTTAGGATCATGTTTACGTAAACATCGAAAACAAGACTTGAGTTCCCTCGACTGATCCCTTTGGTTTGCAGAATGACTTCTATCCGCTAACCTATTTGAGCTAGGACCTCCTTTTCTAAATGACAATTTATCTAAGTCTTCCATGACCACTGACAACCCACTACTGCTGCTCTCAGCACCCATCGTTTTAACTTGTCCTTCAGCTAATTCCATGGACAGTGCTATTTCAAATGCCATTTCAAAAGTTAAATTGTCTTCCGCCAAGAGTTTACGCTTTATTGCAAAGGAACTAATACCACAAACCAATCTGTCTCTCAGACATTCAGACAAAAACTGACCAAAATTGCAATATTGGGACACTTTTTTCAATCTTGCTACAAAGGACTTGATTTCTTCATTTGACTCTTGACTCGTGTTGTAGAATTTGTACCGTTCCGCAATGACCAATCTTTTGGGACTGTAATGCTATATCAATGACTTCCTCAAAATGGCATATGTCTTGGTGCTCGGTAATTCTGGAGCCAATATATCTTTTAGGACACTATAAGCTTCGCCTCCTATTAGGGTCAACAAAAGGGGTACCTTTTTGTCGTCTTCCACAACGTTGCAAATAAACAACTGTTCTAGTCTTTCTAGGTAAGATGCAATATCACCTGTCTTAGAGTTAAATTGCTCAATTGACCCAATCAAAAACATTTTAATGCTGCGTGCTTTTACTGAGGCCTATAAACTTTTGACAGCAGTTTTGACAAACGAATCTAAAAAAAAACCGATACCGTTTTACTAACTTTTCGAGTTCTACGCGTTGGTTCGGACCACTTCTCGTCGCCAATTATGTTGTGTATTGAAACACACTTACTGAGCTTCAATTCACTTTATTAGCCAACACAAAATGATTATAATTTTTGTCACTGACCGACTGCTATTAACATATATGACAATGACAATCACAGAACATATCACCTCTAGAAAAGTATCTGCAATGTTATGTACCGGTTATGAATTACGGCGCCATCGTTGACTGAAAACCTAACTAATCGAGCATTCTTGACTAAAAGGCAAATTGATTTTTTTCATATATTTTTATTATTTTTAAATAATTTTTATTGTTCAACTGCATTTGGCTTGCTGACTCCTTTTAGCTCTTTTCGCCTAATTTTTTAGAAAACTATGACTGGCAGGAAGTTTCCGATGTCGAACATAGTGCAAAAAGAGTTAGTAAGTTAGCAAGAGACACGCAGCTATAGGTAGATCGCAAAGTAAATACGAATTATAAATACAAATACGAACGAAACGAAACAAACGAGTAAATACAAAAAAATATGAACAAAAATTAGGGTTTTTTTCAACCAAAACTTTTTGAATTTTCACTTTAACGCGCGTCGGGACCATGGTTTACAACAACACAATTTAAAAATTCAAATTTTGACTTTTAAAATGACAAAATAAATGACAAAACCAACCAACACAAATCACTGTCCACGCCACAGATACCTGTGAATTTCTCTTATCTCCCGACAGTGTCGCCATCGTTGAATGAAAACCTAACTAAAAACCTTCGTCGCGATTCTCCCATTTGAGATATTTTTCTATAGGTGATATGTTCTGTGATGGCAATCTATAACAATTAAAATAGGTATTTTTATAAACTGGTAAAACACAACAACAGGGTGGTCCAATTTGGTCACTTTTGATCTGAAACGTCCATTTTTGAGCCAGATACATAAAAATGAATTCTTCAGTCTGCTGAAGATCAAAGGACCACGCACAGATCTTATGAGAAAAATTAAATTTCACGATTGTCATGAAATTGAAATATGTTATGCTTATCGACCTCCTGAACGTAAGTTCTCGTAGGCCCAAAAAGATCATGATTAGTTTCGGAGATAAAGGACCGATAAAAAAAAGTAGAACAAGAAAAATCTCCAGAATCTGCTAGTACGTGGCTGGTACATCAATTGACGTGTCTCGTAATACCTGGTCTGCGCGCGCAACTCGTGGGTTGCAGGTGAGCATCCAATGAAAATCGAGTTTGTTACGGGCTTGCGTCATATTCGTATTCAGGCACGAGTTCAGAATTAATCGTTCCTTCTTTCTTTATAACGTGGTAATTCGACAGAGAGCAAACTAATACTTTACGTATTACTTGAACTTATCCCAGTGTCGTTTAAGGTTATGTTAGATTATACTTGACATATTCCTTTGCAATTTAATTGTGCAATGCTGCCGGATGAAACATTTATCAAAATGAAAGTACATCGATGTTAACATACATTTTAAAGCTCTTTTTTTGTCTGATTTAAGGCGTTGTAAAACACTTGACAATATATCACTTCTTTAATGTTATAATGTTCGATTTGTATTGTCTATATTTGTTCTGCAATAATACAATCTGGCTACACTGCAGCCACAAGTTGCGAGCGCATGTTATTTTCTATTACTTTCTAACTTGTATTTATTAGAATTAAGCTCTTTTTTTCTATTTCTGCGAGACACGTCAATTTAATTCATATCCAAAAATGACATATTTTTGGCATTTTTTGACAAGTTTCCAACTTACAAAGCTTCACCAGATGACATTACTTTGGAATTTTTCCGCCCGTTTTTAACTTAGAATATGACATTGCCTGAATTCAACATATTTTGAAATGTTTATTTTTTGTCAAAATTTTGTATGTTTACCCGGCTCTGTATCTCCGAAACTAATCATAGGATTTTTTTGGGCCTACGAGAACTTACGTTCAGGAGGTGAAAAGCATAACATTATAACATATTTCAATTTCATGACAATCGTGAAATTTATTTTCTCTCATAAGATCCGTGCGTGGTCCTTTAATGATATCTTGATTGGTGCAAACACTGCAAACCGCCCTTTGATACCCTCAACCGTTTTGCCGCTAGAGGGTGTTTCTCGATTTTGAGAGATGAGGTGAAACCTTCCTAACTTTTTTATTTATGAAAATAATTGATTTCTGTATAAACTTTCTGAAGGAACATTTCCAAGTAGAATTCAATGACGTACTTTTTATACTCATCTTATTTTTTTAATAAAAAAACCTATACAGGGTGGGGCGCGAAAAACTTCCCACCCATAGGTTCTCAGGTGTTAGGTGTTTAATCAAAAATCGCTCAGACACGTCAATTTTTGTTTTTTGGGCGACACATTTTATTGGTATTTTCATCCCCTACCTGTCAACCCCTAAGTTGGGGAAACAGGTACCCCCAAAATTTCAAATGAAAAAAGGATTCGAGTGATAAGTCATTTGGTAGCTATTTTCATTAAGATTATATCCCCGAAGTTTTAAGTTGCTACTATTTACCCTGCCGAAATGACGGCATACCAAAGTTAGGAAAGATTTCGAGGGATTATTAACTGTAACAAGATTTCGGATTTAGAGCGATTTTGGGGGATTTCGGTTGATTTCGAAGGATTTCGGGTAATTTCGAAGGATGATTTCGGAGAATCTCAGATGATTTCACAAATATTTCAATTTGATTTCAGACTGTTACTTATCTCATCAGTATATTCGAAAGTGTATACCGGGTGACCACGAGATTACTGACAAAGCTCTAGTTCAGGCATGAATATCAATATCGATTACAAGTTTTGAGGATGTATATTATTGATATCGATGCAGAATTTCGCTATAAAAACAATCGACTATCGCTTTTGGTTTGACCGCAAGTGCCATCAACTTCTTTATTTCAACTAGATCACCTCCTATATTATTACATTTTTGGATTCTATGAGAAATTCTAAGCATATTTTATGTATAATATCCTATACCTAACTTAAACAGTTTTCAAGAAAATCGCGATTGAAAATGTCAAAAAATAATTTCTATTTTAGTTTTGACAGCAAACAATGGATAGTAGGTTGGAACTTTTACGATATTTTTGACTCATTTTAGAAGCACTAAAGGGTCCCACCACAAAAATAAAACTTCCGGAAGGTGTGGTAGAAATTTATTCAAGCTCGTAGTATCCTGTTTCGCAGAGAGCCAGTATGTAGCAATTCGACACTTGAATGATGTTTTGACAAGTTGCACGCCTTCCCCCTGTTGAACACAGGTGTTGGTCCGGTGTTGGAGACTCCGACGATGACCAGCCCATTGACTTATCAAAATCTCCTGGGCACAGTCTTGACACCAGCGTGTGGTTGATGGCCCTGAAATTAATAAATCAGATTTAGCAACAACAAAAATATAGTACAACAATAGTTGAGTTGTTAAAGAGGGTGTGACCGAAAAATGAAAGTTTTAGTGCAAAAAAAAAAAAAAATCTGAGAATAAATATTTAAACCGCATCTTGCTACGATGGTACGTTTTCGAGTTATGGCGGTTTAAAGTTACAACTAGGTGTTTGTGACGTCACACTGGATTATCAGGGGCAGTATTAACACGTGTAAGAATTTTCAAAAAACAATAGACAATTATCTCCTTGAGCGAATTGCAACCACTCAGAAGTATAGGGTACGGTTCACTGATGACTAAACGAAGAGAAGCCTGCGATTTCGGCGGTTGTGACATCGCAAATTCCTACATAATGTGCTTCACAAGGAATTTTCTTGGAGACTATTTCGAATATAGGACTGAGGTTTTCATGAGAGATCTTAGATTTTTTTTTCGATTTAAGCAGCTTGAGTCGTTTTTAGGGTCACACCCCCTTTAACTAGGAAAGAATATAATTCAACTTACCCGTAGCTTGATATAGTTTAGCACGCTTTACTATGGAAATTACCGGATTTTCAAGTTGGCGTTTACAGGCCTTCGGTGCAGGATGTTTTTTTTTAGATGACGTTGGAGGGCCCCTTTGGAATCCAAGACTTCTTCGCATTGGTTACATATATTGGCTGATACTCTGCAGTCTCCATGGCGCTTCAAATTATCCTTCCTGGTGAACGATTTTGCGCAATATTCACATACAAACATTTTCTGAAACAAATAATTGGGAAATTAGTTATAATCATCGCATTTGGTAAAATTTAAATTATGGGCATATGTTTAATGCGTTTGCGCATAGGTGATTTGTAAGAGAAACTAAAGTTCATTAATCTATGTGCATATCCACGCTTTGTGATTTTTTTTTTCTAAGAATAGCTAAAATACATAGAATATCTGCAATGGTATCTAGTGTCGAGAAGCCTTGCTCTATGTGCGATTGGAATGAGAAAATCGACTGTGTCTGGGTGATTTTCAAGAAAAACTGTGTATACCTAAACATGTTCTAGCCAAATGATTAGTAATCGGTTCATTATGCATGTCTGAAACGCTTACGTATAGGTAATTGGTGCAAAGATACTTTTCGAGAAAAACTTAAATATGTATATTATAGGTAGGTACCTACTTAAACGATTCCTCTAAATTTATCTTATTGAGAAAAAAAAATTATGCGGATTTCATAATGTATAAAATATTTTGGCACATAATATCTAATTATTGGGGGGGTTGAAACAAGCGTTTGGGTGTTTTAATAATAACTTTTATAGAAACTTTACATATGGCCTTCAAAAAGTAGATCGTAGATATCGGAATAAGCGCTTGGACACTTTAATAATAATTATTATAGAAATTTTACTTACGGTTCTCAAAAGTAGATCGTAGATTCACAAACACACACAAAAATCAAAAGCTCAAAATTGGCTCGATCAAAAAAAAAAATGTTCACTGTGCTATAATCACTCTTCACCTGGCGACGATTTTAGACTGAATGAGATTAAAATTCAAAGTTGCTCCCATTCCTTTGTATACATCACTAACACCCCCCCCCCCCCCCCCCGGTACTCCACCACAACTCGTCAAAAATTCAATCGTGTTTGAACTTGTAGGTACCGTTGATTGAAGGAGATTGTTCGTCGCATCTGTAAGATCAAGGCCTTCTCTAGGCTATGGGGATATCTATATTTGTTGCTTTTTCCGGCAGTAGAAGTGAAACCATTTAAAACAGTCAATTTTTAATCATTATGTTGTGGAAATTCGAAAACATCTATCTAATTAGGTACTTCATTCATATTTCAATAAACATAAAGTGTCCTATTAGGCGATTTTAATAGCTAATGTCAAAATTTTTGAAAGATATCTCAAATTTGAAATAAAATTTATGTGAAGAGCACATTAATTTTCATTTTTCAGTATTATATCTATTTTTTTAAGGATAAGAGTGAGAACTACCCTAAGTATTATAACACCTTGCAGTGTGATGATATAGTCATTCGCCCGTGTTTTTTTTCAGTAGTGATGTGGGCTAAATGAAACAAACGTTCGAACGTCTGGTAATTAATGTTTTATTGGATTACCCAAAACCACAACCAATAATAATAAAAAACACCAGAAATATTCCCGACTTTTCGTTTCCCAAAGAATTATCCTGACCCTTTTTCTATTCAGCCTAAACCCGAAACCCTCCTTTGTTATCTCAAGTCAGGTATTGGGGTATTTATACCATTGAAACCCATTTGTGCTTTCCAAACAATTTTTGGAGTACTGCTTAAACCTAATCAATATAATAATGACTTTGACAGTAGCCAAGTAAATTACTCATTTTTAATCAATAAATTACATTTTTTTTTCCGTCTTAACAATACATTTAATTTGGAACAGAAAATTGTTTTTTCATTCGTATTTTTCAGCAGACCCAATAGGATCCCGAAATTACATATTTTTATACCTGAAGCATCAAATAACCAAAGTTTACGGAGGCCCACCAGAAAGAAATGTCAGTCAGGTAGAGGTAGGCTTTGTTGACAAACTTACAAACAAAAATAGTTTTTAATAATATGTAAGATATCTCCGACTAAAATATATTTTCAATGATGTGGGTTTGTTTACCTGAGATTGAGAATATTGTATTAGCCGTAAACTTTGGCACTGATGGCTTTTTGTCGCATTATTTCGGCCCTTTTATGTTTTATGCGCTGCAGACTACACATTCTCGCTTTATTTCTATCAACTCATTTGGTCAAAATTATTTCCATAATCGTCGATAGCTTAGTAACTAACGTTTCACTCTGTAAATAGGATGACGGTACCTACACAACACGTGAGTAAGCATTTAGATTTTCTTTCAATAAAGAATTTAATCCGATCGCCGCGATAGACGTGAATCAATTGAAAAATAGAAGTCCTAAATCCTAATGAGTGTTTATACAGATGATCAGCACTGGATTTTTCTTATTGATGCTTCTCCCTTACCTTGCTCTGACCTTAATTGCTGTTTCATCTGATTAAGAGCATTTTTTATTTTTAATTATTTAAAGGTATGAAAATTATAAATTCCTGCGCTCACGGATGAAATACGATAAATGGTACGCGAATCGCTAATCACAGGTGGTGCGACTGACTTAAGATAGGTTGCGCTACTGTCTTAACGTGTGTTTTAGTCGATGGTCGATAGTACGCGTGATGGTGGATAGAGGGCGTTGGCAGCGACTAACTTTCCCAGTGCTGACATTGTGCCTTCTCTCTCACACCCGCAGAGACGGGGGTATAGTGCTTCCTCTCTCGCACCCATGGGGAGGATCCTATGATGCAGAAGGAACCATCTTACTCTACTGATATTCATGCCTGAACTAGAGCTTGGTCAGTAATCTCGTGGTCACCCGGTATAGTATAAACTGAAAAACGGCCGAAAACGAATTTTGGGCCTTTTGGGTATGCGGAATGATTTCTGAGAGATTTCGGAGTGATTTCGTGGATTTTGGGAGGATTTCGGGGATTTCCGTAGGATTTCGGAAAACTCGAACAAAAAAGATAAACCTATCAAACTTTATATCATTGAAATATTGAAAGCAGCAAAAGCAGAGCTATTCAATCGGTAATTAATATATAGGGTGTCCAGTGTCCAATCAAAACAATCGGACTCTGGTTAATATCTCGAATTCGGGAATAAATAGAAAAAAAACTGAGAAAGTCACTAGATTCCCTAGTCACAATTGTCACAAAACGGTTCACAATATCATAAAGTTCGAGCCTCAGAGTGGGGGTTGATTTTTTTGTATCTTGCTCAGAAAATAACGTTTTCTATCAAAAGTGTCCAAATTGGACAACCCTGCACATATCAGAAAACAGAAAATAACAAATAAAAATACCTATTCCAAAAAAAATATAGGACATTTATTCATCTGATAAAAACAAAACGATAAATTGAACAATAGTGTAGCTTGGACAATTTTTCTATAGCATTTTATTGGAAAATTTTTCCATGAACTCTTATTGGAAAATTCTTTTATAAAATTTTTTTGTCTATGATTTAAAAAAAAAAAAAATAGTTTTTGAGGCTCTGAGGGGGGGGCGCCCCCCGCGCCCACCCCTGTATAAGCCACTGGTGGCAACCTTATATGCCTATACCACAAATAACTGGCAAAGAGGCTCATTTGTGATGTGCAGTAACATTATTTTTACGGCAAAGATGAAACAAGTACTTCATAGAAAAAAAATCAAGTTTATTAAATAAAAAAGAAATAATAATTAATTCTACAAACTTATAGTTTCACAAATGTTTTATACGTACTGTGTGATGTGTGGGACATATTCACCAATAAAAGATAAAAAATAGAAAATTAAATACTGAGCAGCACAAGTAAAAAGTATTTTCAACTAGAATAAATGCAGAACAAGTCAGTTATAGTTCAGCCGTGTTTTTCCTTTAATTCTTCCTGGGATAGTTTTATAACCTGCCTAATTCAATTTGAGAACCAATTTGCACCATAATATATACTTTAAATCAGTTTCGATTTTTAGCCTCAGGCAAACCAAAATAACGTAAAATGCTAAATTAAGGAAGGAGTCTGTTAGAACCCACCTAAAGATAAAATTCCTGAAAATAACTTCAACTCAATATACTTTTTGCTTATGCAGATCAGGTAAAAATCGTAACAAAAACACAATTAAATATCCGCTGAAAATTTCAAGGCACTCTGGACAAACAAACATTTAATTTTGAATTTTGTAAATTTTTGGAATTGTAACGAAAAATACTAAAATAATTTGACTATTGCTACATATTATGCCAAACACTATTTTATCAGGTCTGCAATAACAAGAATCAGATCCAATGAAATTCGTGCAACAATGAGTTTTTATAATCTGATTCTTCTCACTTATGGCCCATTTCAAGTAAATTTAATATCAATACAGATTTAACTGATTATCTATACTTAAGTTACAAAAAAAAATATCGACATAAACAAAAATATAAATTCAACAAGGCTACCCGTTTTTCTTGGCCAAACATTGTTTGACGTGTATCTCGTACTGGGTTGACAACGGTATCACAGTGTCGCAAATTTCACATGTCAACCTCTGGTTTTGAGGATTTGTAGGGAACACGTCCAAACCACACGTTGCTGCATGTTCCTAATTTGATAAGAAATTTATTGTAAGTAAAACAAATTAACAAAATAGTACAGTGGCTCAGTCAAAGTCATACAGTGGAACCCATTCACCCATTGGAGTTGGTGTGAAAATGCTTTTTCAAATAAACTTTTTGCCAACTACTTATCATCGGTATTTGTCAAATTACCAATATAGAGCCAAAATTGTCTTTGTTTTAACTTTATGCCTATAACTATTTTCTGATTGACATGATTGATTATAATTTTTTTCATAGATGGGTTCCCACGGTATTATGATAACTAAAATAAGTGATGCTGAGCAACTATAAATAATTTACCTCAATCTCTCTTCTTGGAAATGATACGCGACAAATAGGACACATCGTTGTGTTGGCTTCTTTTCTGCCCCTAGAGGTGCTGGGACTGGATTCGTTTGCCGCGTTTTTAGTAGCAACCCTGAAAAATGTTCCACATACAAATTATCATAATAAATGACTATTGGGATAATACAGACATGGTGTGATCTCATGAGCAATATTTTTTTGTATCAGTGAGTTAAAAAGAGAATCAACAAGGAAACTTATAATGAGCCACTTCTTCAACTAGAAAACATGTGCCTGGAATCTCGTCTAATGTGTTGTAGTTAGCTCTATTATCTGATCAAGGGTAAAACAGAAGTTTATGCTACAACTTCTTCTTTCGGTGCCGTGCCTCCCTTCAGGTGTGGGCTATCTCCAATCTGGTTAAATTGCTCTCTCTGTCGCTACTCGGAATAGTTGTTCCACTCCCGGCACGGTCCAAATTCGAATGTTTCGTAGCCATGACAGTTTTTTGCAACCTATACATCTTCTGCCCTCAAACTTTCCTTGGATGATCAGGCGACGGATGTGATATTTGGTGCCTCGCATTATATGTCGGAAATAACTAACCTTTCTTATTTTTATGGTGTTCAGAAGTTCTCGGTCCTTATTCAGCTGTCTTAGTACCTCTTCATTGCTGATATGTGCGAGTCAAAGGATTTTGGGGATTCTCCGTTAGCACCACATTTCAAACGCTTCTATTTTGTTCATGGTATCAGCTTTAAGCGTCCATGTCTCATATCTGTACAAGGGAATGCTCCATACGTAACAGCTGAGTGTTCTTAACCGCGTCTGTACTGTGAGGTTTCTATTGGTGAGAGTTGGTTTCCATTTATTAAATGCCCTACGTGCCATTTCAATCCTCGCTTTGACCTCTTCGTCGCACGTAGCTTCACTGTTTAGCCAGCTGCCCAAGTATTTGAAATGTAGAAATAGTTCAATGTTATGTCCGTTGATTGCAATCCGAGTTGCTTTTTCGAAGTCAATAAAACCTACTTATAAAGATGTTTTTTTCGAAACTCACAGCTCTTCAGCAATAATGTCGTCGTGCAGAAAATAGATTAACGCGTTCCTAGCTCGATGCGGAATCCAAATTGTTCCCTGCTAATATTGTGTTCACATTTTGTGTATGTTTTATTGAGAAGTATCTTTATAGTCTAGCGGCCTGGCCTGTCTAGGAAGCACAGAAAAAAAACTGGGGTATAACCAAATGGGACCTTCACCAATTGAAAAAGCATGTCTTTTCACGTAGAAAATGAAAATTGACGACACTCTCCATCCAAAGATATGGGCAAAAAACTGAAAAAAAAGGGATATATTTTTTTTCAAACTTTAAACACTCCTAACTTTTTTTCTAGACCAGGTAGAACCAAAGTTTTTTTTTTAGTTTTATTCCCCATTCAGTTTCCTATCTTTTGGTATATATTTTATTGAAACCCATATTTGGAAAACAGTAATATTTTGAAAAAGTCAACAAATTGTCAATATTTTTTTAAGCTCACCTTGCCATAACTTTCTTATGCAAGGAGCTATTCGCATTATTTTTTTTTTCAAAAACTGTCCAATTTAATGGACTTTATTTTATCTCAATAAACATTTGGTCTATTTTTAGAAATAAAACGGGTAGCGGCATTTAAACGACGGGACGCGTGCCTATGCGACACGCTTAAAGGTGGGTTTTTTCCATTGCGAACGACGCGACGCTTAGCTTGCTGCACCATTCCCTTTGAACCATTGATATTATGGACTTTGGTCTGTGCTTTTGTAGTTGTAGATAGAACTTAATCAAAATAATTCCAAATCCAGCTCGTTTTCTTCGGATACTAAATCGGGAACCAAAGGGCAGATAGGAGCATTTCATTTTACATTTGCAATCCTCCATACAAAAAACGCCTTCTTTAATGCACAAAAATTTTTGATTCATGCAATTTTTTTCATTGCAAAATATAGGTAGATAGTATGTTCCTAATCTCTTCTGGAACTACAGGTTGACGCATCATTTTTGGCAAGAGAGAACTGTTACTTTTTTTCCATTCAAACTTGAGTGGATGTAATTGTGAAACCATACCAATATGGCTATTAACCCAAATATGAACCTGGTAATACGACCTACAACAAAACGTTTCATAATATGTTAAAATTATAGTATTCCAGAAAAAAAAATCTGGTGGAAAACGTAAATGAAAATCGTTCAAATATGTAGTTAGTTATTCACTTAAGTACATGCAATTTAAAGCTGTCTTCTGTCGGTGGCAACTCTTGAGCAGGTTTTTTGGTCTTGAGTGTCATTTCTGTCTTTACATAGTTTAAGTTTTGAATGGATTGGGCTTTATATTAGATAGCAAGAAAACTTTCTAGCGATGTCAACACTTTCCTCGATTGTTCCGCTGGAAAACTCATTCAGTTTAATTGTCTGACAGTTCTTGTAATATATCTCTCAGGCAGTTTTTTTCCCAATTTTAAAGAGAGAACTCGTTGTACAGGAATAATAATAAATCTAGTAAAACCAAAACATCGGTATCATCAGTCTTGACAACCATCTCACCAATAGTGTTTGACGATGGAATATGAAAAAGAATACGAGTATCAGCCTCTTCATGGTTTGACTTAAGCTCGGGTAGCTTAATGCAGCTGTCATTTCTCACCTAATAAAAATAAAATCACACATATCATGTAAAGGCCAACTTTTAAATTTGGACGAATTATTTTCCCTCGCACATTTATTAGCCATCGGACACCCTCCTGCAACAACTACTTCTCTACCATGCGGTACCAAATTCGAAGATTTATATACAAAGTCAGTAACAAACTGTAAAAGCGCCTTCTTATTGGCTGGAGATCTAAGAAAGTTCTTGTGGTTAGGAACTGTCCTGGATTGTACAATACTATAGACATTGAAATTATTTTGAATAGGTACCTCTTCTTTCTCGTTCTGAGTTTTTTGTCGAATATTCAAGGTCATACCTATCAAACATTATAGACACTATAGATTTTCTACACGATAAATGATTGGAATATTGATCAGGATGCGATAAGAGGTCTTGTTTTTTTTCTAGAATTTTCACAGATACGTTATCATTCCTTTGACGAGAACATTTCAAAATTGATTGTAATTCAGGTATCGTTGATATTTTTACCATTAAGTTATCGCTAGTTACAGTGGCTTCCCCACAAAAGAGACAACTAGCTTTTTCCATAATGAATCCAATCTAAAAAGGAATAACGTTGAACAAAACAAAGTTTTTATTCAAAAATAGTTATCATATAGGTACCTATTTCTAGACCTAAAAGGTGGCAACCCTGATGCGAAATAATATATTGCTTTTGTTTCTCCTATTCACGCAAACTACGACAAAAATTTCACAAAATAATAACAAATAGTCTTACGGCTATTTGCACCGCTGTAACCTAAAGGATATTTTATCTAAGTGGAGCTTTGAATGTGACTCTTGTAGAAACAAAAGAACATTGAAAGCTCCATTTAGATTAAATATCCCTTAAGTGATAGCGGTGCAAATGGCCATTAGTGAAGTCCTACAACGGGCCGTGCAAATAGCCATTAGGTACCTACTCACCCCTATAAAACTAGTACTTTATAGGCATAGGTAAAAACACTCGATATATAGAGAGGGTATACCATTTAAAACGAAACAGGCTAAATATCTGATGCCACTTTTATTGTAAATAAATCACTCGTCCACGTAATTGGATTGTGTGAGTGTTTGAAACATTTCCAGCACCAACTTTAACCTCTAGAGGGGGTGGGACCAACCCTTATCATTCCAAATGGAACAGGGGGTCGAGTGATACCTGTTAAAAGACCGTTCAATTTTCTTTCAATTGACATCAAATGAATAAGAATTCAATGCTCTTTTAAAAGAGGTATCACTCGACTCCTTGTTCGATTTAAAATGGTAAGGGCCCACCCCGCCTAGAGGGTTAAAGTTGAAGTGCCAGAAATGATTGCAAAAAACTTCCCCCTTTGAAAATCAAATTACCTGTAGGAGCGACTTTTTAAAAAGTAAACGTGGCATTTAGCTCGTTTTGTTTTGAATGGTATTTATCCTGTATAATAGGTATGCTTTACAAAAGCCAAAAAATCTATAATTAAATAAATATTATTATTGCAAACTTCACAAATTACGGACTCTGTGAGATTCACTTCTACCAAACTCCCCCTTTCTGCATTACAGTAGGCATGATGCGGGCCGCGGCGGTGGGTGGTTGCGGGAATGGAGAGGAAGTCGCCCAAACCAGCCGCTTTCTCGCGTTTTATTGTGTTTAAATGGTTCTAGCGGGTTTGTTTTTAAAAATAGACCCTATAATGATCGAGACAAAATATTGCCTATAAAATTTCTCAACTTTTTGTAAAAAATAGTATATTATATACCTAGGTAGAGAAGTTGGTCCTTATATACCGAGCGCTTTTATAAACCGAGGCGCTCGCGCCGAGGTTTATAATGAGTGAGGTATATAATGACTTTCTCTACCGAGGAATATATAGAATTTTTTTTACTACTGCTAGTAGAAAATGTAAAATTTGTTTAAAATCTGTGCTCTAATTATTTTTTTTGAACGCCCTCTTGAAAGTACTGCTCTCTATCAACAGCTTATGATAACTTCCTATGTACCTACAGAAACCTGTATTTTTTTTCAAATTGACGTATGGAAATGAAATTGAACCAATAGAAACATGACAATATCCTTGCATCATGACGTCATTTTCATTATTAACCTAGGTATTTTTTCACTATTTTCATTATTCACCTAGGGAGAGAAATTCAATTTTTTCCTAGAAAAATAGATTGAATAATGACAATTTCTCAGGTTAGTAGTAAAAAAAATTTATTTATATTGCTTTATACAAGCGAGATACCGTAGGTTTAAATGAAGAGGAATGTTGTAAAATTGTGCATCCGTCAAGAAAATTGTTGCTAGTATAAACAATTATCATTTTGAACAAATGAAAAAACTGCTATTCGACCAGGAGCTATAAGGGTTTACAACTGTGAAAAAATTATCATTGAAGCTTGATTGGTTTCAGAGTTATTTGTACCTAAGTATTAGGAAGAAAATCGTCTCTTTTTTCATGTTTTTTCTCCATAACTAATGTCTCGACCAATGGAGAGTGTCGTCATTTTCAGTTTCCTATGTAAAAAATCATGCTGAATCGAATGGTACCTGTTTCGATTGGTTATACCTCGATTTATAAAAACCCGAGAAGGCTTTTTAGCGCGTGGCCGACGGCCTATTAGGAATGTGACTCATTAGGCTTGTTAACGCAACCTTATTTACAAATTTGGTTTCTTCTCATTCTTATTAAAGAATTACTTAAATGTCAATTTCGCGTAAAACACGCAGGAGTGTATTTTCTACGATCCTGCGCCGAAGCAGATAGCTGTTGAAGATTTGGATTTACACACACTAGATCAATGGTGCTCGATATGCACGTTGCAATTTCTTCCGGTTCCGTGTTTTAAGCTCGAAAAGTCTATGTCTTGCGCCGTTAAAAACGGACCTTGAGTGCCTTAAGTCGATGGTGATACGTTGGTGGTTGTGAAGAACCGTTTTCCTGGGGATCCCCGTATATAGCACAGCTTATAAGAAAACCCAGGTGAGTGGTAATAACTTTTGTGTGTTTCGACAACCCTATGGTATCAATTTTCATTTCTATTTCTATTTTTTTGCGCGATTTCCAGTGCCGGCTAATTAGTCATTACATCGATTAGCTTTGTTGGTTTTGGATAAGGCGATAAAGATCGATTTTTGCCAGTCATCGGGAAGTTTCCCAGTTTGGTAAACCTGGTTGAAGAATGTCGTCAGAATAGATATGCCTTTGTCATCGAGTAGTTCTATTAGTTCTATAGGAATTTCAACGGGTCCTGGAATTTTTCTTGCTTTTGACTGGTGTATTGCTTTTTGAACTTCGGATATGAGAATTCTTGGACCATGCTCTCTGTCATATAATCAGTAAATAGATTTTCTGGTGTTTACCCTGATCTTCATTTGTTAACAGTGGCTTTCCACCATTGTTTTACAGCACTGTTGTGGTCTTCTTTTTGAATATGTCAGAGAGTTCTTTTATCTTTTTATGTAAGTTAAAGTCATCGTGTCTGGTCTGAAGCTGCTTTATTTCCTTGCAGGATTCCCGGAGCCACACTTCCTTTGCTTCCCTAATTTTTTTGCCTATTATCCGGTGTATTCTTTTGTACTCACTATGATTGTTGTTTTTGTATTTTCGTTTCTCCTCCATAAGGTTCAATATGTTCTGCGTCATCCATACTTTTTTGTCTTTTTTCCCCTTTGGTTTTACCAGCTGCTGAACTCTTCCTTTTCTCAAAGAAGTTTTGAGATCTCGCCAATTTTTTTCGACACTTTTGTTATCAAGGGAAAGTGAAAGTTGTATGTATATTCCATTTGTTTCCTTTATTAGTTCTTTGATGGTCATTTATTATATGTTGTTGTATTGTTGAGGTCTTCGATGGTTGTTGTTTGAGAAACTCTTAAGGCTTTTTGCTTATTTTGCACACGTCACTTGCTAGGTAACTGCATTTTTATGCTGCCTTATCTGAGATCAAAAATAATTCATTCTCAAGATCCTCTTCATTTTGGACCAGTACCCAGTACCCAGAGAACCAACAGAAGCCCTTTTCAAAGGTAAATGATCTGTGCGTACCGCGTTTCAAAATTTTCTCTTTCTTTTTAAATCATACAGTCCACTCAATTTCTTTCAGAGACACCTATACTTTACTGGTCCTAAACTGTACAACTTTTTGCCTGCTGGCTTTAGAACAAAGGAGTACTGTCAGGTTAAACATAAAATTAAAGAATGGATAGTGAATAGTGGAATAACTATCAACGATTATAATTTAATTATGAGGAATGGAAATAATATTCAGCTTTCTTGGACTAATTTAGTAAATTTAAAAATCAAATAGCCAACGTTTCGATGCTGGTTAGCATCATCATCAGGGCTGCAAAAAACGAAACAATACAAGTTTAACAAGAAAAAAGGACATTAACATCAAAAAATTTAAAAAAATAAAATAAATTTTTTTTAAAAAAATTAAAAAAATTGTTGTTTAACTAATTAGGCTATGTGACGCAAAAGGCGATTTTATGACATACAACACATTAAAACAAGCTAAAAATGATCACATCATCATACAAAAATTAATTAAAATCACTAAAAGATATCACAAAGACACAATCATTATCCTAAAAACGTTAACACTTAAAATAATATCCTTAATTTATTAAAGCTCAAAAAGACTCACCCAGATTATTCTAATTAAAAATCAAACACATTGTATAACTGCATACGTTACAAATGTTTGTATTATTATGGACTACCATCATTGCCGCAAAAATCTAAGGTACTGATTTGATGTTAAATTGTGTTAATTTTCTAGGTGTGGTATGATTTTTTTTTTTTGGTAGTGTAGGTACCTATGTTTATGTGTTTTTTGAACAATTACTTATTATATTAATATAAATAATATTGAGATTCTGTGTGTCTCTATTTAAATTTACATTCGGCCTGTTGTTATGGATATGACACATTTCAAGAAAAAGTCCTTTTTTCTTGTTAAGAGGCCTGTGAGGTGGAACTCTGTAACGGATAGAGATCATTATCCCTATCGCTTTCGCACTTGCTATCTTCTGCTCTCCTATGGAAATCGATAGAGAGGGGACGCCACTAGAGATAGAAATATTGATCGCTATCCGTTACAGAGTTCCAGCCCAGGGCGACGGGTTAAACTATTTTTTGATTTACGTCTAAAGTATTGGATCAAAATCAATGAAATTTGGTGGGATGATAGATGATGAATCACAGAAGAATGAAAAATAATTTTTTATAGAAAAAAATAATTCTAAAAATTATGTCGCCTCTCAAAAAAAAAAAGATTGGAATTTAAAATACTTTTCACAATTCTATGTTAAAATACTAACATTTTTTATTAATATAATTTTTTTGTTAAACGCGTACATTCTTGTTAAACATAAAAAAACAGAAAATATATTATTTCGGATCAATTGATGCAAGCGCAACTACATATTCTATGGCATGGCAACACTGAGAACTTTGACAGTGGACAAGTAGAATTTAGGTGGTAGGTAGGTAATTTATCTTTGGTAGGCGATTGAAGGTATTACTTACCTATGTAGATAGAGCGTGCGGTAATAATATTACCGCACGCCGTGAGGTAGAGTGCACTTTACCGCATTCATTTGCGTGCTGTAGGGAGCCTACTCAGTGCTGAAAAGTTACTTTACCGCATAGTGTGCAGTAAAGTAGACTTTGGTATTTATTATCAAAAATTCCTTTTTTTTCCAGAAAAGAAATTTTTTGTCATTTCTAAATCTAATTCAATTTCATTAATTAATCTAATTCATTAAATAATTTTATTGATGCCTTTTTTTTGGAAGGGTAGGTGCTCATAGGAAAAGTTTTGTACCTAATACATGCGGAAAGTGCCTCTACCGCCCTCAACGGCTGGACCAAATTTCGCTTCGCGTCATTCAGTCAACTGCCGGTGTGGGCGGTAAAATATCACTTTCCGCATTTGTTAGATGAATAACTATTACCGCATAGTGTGCGGTAAAGTGCTACTTTCCATTTTCAAATAAGTGTGGTAAAGGTGTTTACCGCACGCCCGTAGGTAATATTTATATCACTAGTGCGGTATGAGCTTCATTTATTACAGTAACGAGTGGTAATCTCACGAGTGGTGTAATGAGCGTGATATACAACATTTTATGTACGACGCAAATTTTTTTGTATGTATTCCAAATGGTTTTTATTTTTCACAATAGATTAAATTTATAACTTTTACTTACGAGCGTGCGGTAAAGTGCACTTTACCGCACGTATTTGCCAATAGAAAGTATCACTTTACCGCACACTATGCGGTAAAGTGCACTTTACCGCATAGTGTGCGGTAAAGTTAACTTTACAGCATACTAAGCGGTAAAGTGCACTTTACCGCACTTATTTGCAAATGGAAAGTATCACTTTACCGCACACTATGCGGTAAAGTGCACTTTACCGCATAGTGTGCGGTAAAGTTAACTTTACAGCATACTATGCGGTAAAGTAGAATACAAAGTGTGCGGTAAAGTGCAAAGTAGAATTTGATATTTATAATCAAAAATCCTCTCTTTTTCTGGAAATGGATTTTTGATCATTTCTAAATCTTATCTAATTTCATTAAATAATCTGATTCATTAATTAATTTTATCAATGCCTTTTTTTGGAGATGTAGATGCTCATAGGTAAAATTTTGTACCTAACACATGCGGAAAGTGCCTTTACCGCCCTTAACGGCTTGACCGAACTCCGCTTTGCGTCGTTCGGTCAACGGCCGTTGCGTGCGGTAAAGTATCACTTTCCGCATTTGTTAGGTAAATAACTATTCCGAATAAATTAATTTTAAAAAGTGCCGTTTTTCAATGAAAATGAATTACGTAATGAGCGCATTACATCACAAGTGCTTTATATTACATCACTAGTGATGTAATGAGCTGATTACATCACTAAGTACGATAATACAACTTATTACGAACATAATCTAATTACCATACGAATTAAATACAGTATTCTATCTACAACTGTGCAGTAGCCAAATATCCGATAGAAATTTGGAAAATTATAGAAAATAAAACTGCTTCTGGCACATTAACTTGAAAGTGGACGGGTAGAATTTAGGTGATAGATAGGTAATTGAAGGCAGGTAGAGCGTGCGGTAATAATATTTACCTACGAGCGTGCGGTAAAGTGCAGTTTACCTCACTTATCTGCAAATGGAAGGTGACACTTTATCGCACACTATGCGATAAAGGTAACTTTACAGCATAGTATGCGGTAAAGTGGACTGCAAAGTGTGCGCTGAAGTTAACTTTACCGCATAGTATGCGGTAAAGTAGACTTTGGTATTTATGATTAAAAATCCTTTCTTTTTCAGAAAATTGATTGTTGATCATTTCTAAATCTAATCTAATTTCATTAATTAACCTGATTCATTAATTAATTTTATTTACGACTAATGTATAATGTGCCTATTATATTTGTGATTTTGGCAGTATAATGACATATGTTATTCCTCCAGGGATTAATGATGAGTAGCGGGATTAATGGTCATTATTCCACAAAAGTGTCAGTGTCAAACGTGTAGTGCTTGTGGATTTGTATTGAAAATTATGAGACGGATGAAAATTGTTCATTGAAAATCTCAAATAAATTAATTTGTCGTAAATAAAGTAGAGTATACTACTCGCAATAATGGCTATTATTCCCTCGGAATGTTACTCCCTCGCCGCTAACGCGCCTCAGTTCGTAATAATCCTCGGGAATAATAGCTATCATTATTGACTCGTGGTATAATCTACTATTATCAATGCCTTTTTTTGGGATGTAGATGTTCATAAAGTTCGTTTCACCAGGGTTCATACTTGACCTTGAAACTTGAAAAAAAAGGGTTGTCGTAGATTAATTCATATGACACATTCAATTTTTTTGACAAATTAAAATGAATGACTTTTCTTTTAAGAATTGACAAACGTTTTTGACGTCATTAATTTGTTTCAGTCAATTTTTATTTGTTAAACAAGGAAGGCAAATGCTGGTGGCAAGTACAAACCCTGGCGAAACAAACTTTAGGTAAAATTTTGTACCTAACACATACGGAAAGTGCCTTTATCGCACTTAACGACTTGACCGAACTCTGTTTCGTGTCGTTCGGTCAACTGTCGTTGCGTGCGGTAAAGTATCACTTTCCGCATTTGTTAGGTAAATAACTATACCACACGCTATTACAGCACGCCATGCGGTAATAAAATTACCATACGTCGTGCGGTTACATGGTACATACCGCACGCAAAATCGTGTGATATATCTTAGTTACCGTACGCACGTAGATGAATCGTATATTGTGCAACAAGTGTTGAAAATTGCACTTTTCACACGCGTGGGGAAGTTTTGTGACACGAGCCGCAGGCAAGTGGCACAAACCGCAGGCAAGTGGCACAAACCGCACGAGTGTGAAAAGTACTTTCCACACGCGTTACTCACTATACTTTTTCTACGACTGCGAAATAACTACATTCACATTGAGATTTAATTATTTTTTTTTTGTTAAAATTTTTTATTTAGGGTTATAATCAACGAACCATTTTGGTACGTACGTTGAATGCACTCAGAGTTACTTGCAAAACAAAAATTCAGTAGAAGTGTCATCTTTATTTTAGCGTGTGAAAAGTACTTTTCGCACGCAAAACCGTGTGAAAAGTACTTTTCGCACGCAAAAGCTTGTGAAAAGTTACTTTTCGCACGCTGTGCGGAATAATTGATTTTCCAGGTAAGTTAATAGTGCGTTTTTAATAGCTTTCTAGAGCAGTCGTAGAAAAACTTCTTTACCGCACTCTTTTAAAAATATGTTTGATATTCTTCATATTCTTTATTAATGTACACTAAGTGCGGTAAAAATTCGTAGGAAAAATTTTGTTCCGAACATGTGCGCAAAGTGTCTTTTCCTCGTGCAAAAACTTATCCGAACTCCGCTTTGCGTCGTTCGTATAAAGTCTGTTTTTTTTTTAAGATAAAAGTCAAAATGACATTATGTTGGCAAAACAATGTAAAATTGTCAATGCTTTCAAATTTTTAATGTAGAATGTGGAAATCTTTAAAAAAAAGCAGACTTTAACTGTGTTTGCGTGCGGAAAAGTAACTCTTTGCGCATTTGTTAGGAAAATAACTATCTCAGCATCAATAATGACAATGACAATGACAATAATATTGCTGATACTCATCCATCAAATTTTAAAAAAAAACTCAATGGAGATAAATTCTGCGGAATCCATGAGGTAAATTTACTACGTCACAGAAATATCAGATTTTTTTATTTAAAAAAAAAAAAAACAAGCTTTACCCATTTATCATTTCTTTAGGGCCGGCTTATTCACCTTCTGATAAACTGTCAGGTTATGCAATCTGACGGATAAAAAAGCAATCTGTCAAAAAATGACGACATTTTCATATTTCTGTGCGAAATATCTCAAATAGGGAATTTTCATAAGAAATAAATATGGCTTATTTTGTTTTTATGGTGCACATTTTTGTGTAAAATATGGAATATGAGCAGTTTTGTATTAAATTTATGGACATTATAGTCATATGGCAATTATTAGTTTTAAATTGAAAAGTTTCGCGCGAAAAAGTTACGTTTAACATGTCCGCTTCCAGTGACGTCAACTGTTCGTAATTCAAGGTTAAGGGTAGTTTACACTGATCGAAATTCCACGGTCCACACTTTCGTGGTTCACTCTTGAATCGTGGAACGATTGGTCCACGATCAGCTCACGTCACGCCACGACTGATATTGAACCACCATAAACGGGTCTATAGAGGGAAGATTGTCAGACTGCGCTTTTGTAAATCCTGTATCAACCATGATGAACTATTTGAAACACAAAATGACACAATATGGCACTAAATATGGAAATACCGCATAAATAACCGCTTTCAAGTTTCACTGCAGTCGAAGGTTCAAGCTAAGCGATTCTTTCCGACAGTTTGCAAAGTATCAAAGGCTCTTGTGAGAACAGACCTTAACGTTGTGTTTACAGACAGTTGACGTCACAAATGCCACCATCTTGAAGCTAATCGTTTTCGCGCCAACGAAAATAATTTGAAATTCAAAATAATTTTTTTATTTCAATGGGGACATAAAACAAAAAAAAACATATACATTTTATATTTGAAAACATAAGCAATAAAAAAAAAATACTTTGAAAAATATGATTGTTCCCTATTGGTTTCATTTACCTTAGCAACGAGCACGAAATACTTTGCGCACTAGAGCACGAAATACTTCGTGCACTCCAACAGTGGTACTAATACCTATTTTAGTAGTTCAATGTGCTTCAAAAATACTCAAATTGAAGGAAATTGAACGACAAAGTGTGTAATAAAAATTAACTAGCGTATACCCAAGGTGCGCTACTACGCTACTACGCTAAAATAAAATAATTACATTTTGTTATTTTTATTTTTATTTTTTTTTCCATTTACTTCAAATTATTTGATATGATAGACGCGATAATCACAAATGATAAAACCAAATAAATCCTCCTACGCCTTTGGTTATCTTATGATTTGAATATGGCTACCGTGCGCCAATGAACCTTAGGATAAATAATTTGAGGCGAAGCCAGCCGAGCGACTCGAAGTGTCCGGCAGCTAGCGGTGTTGCCAAATTGTGTGAAAGTGTAACTCGTGAACTACAAATGGCGCTGCGATCGAATCTCAATTATGCGGGAGGTACCCAGGCCTCTTAAACTTGTATTGTTTCGTTTTTTGCAGCCCTGATGATGATGCTAACCAGCATCGAAACGTTGGCTATTTGATTTTTAAATTTAATAAATTAGTCCAAGAAAGCTGAATATTATTTCCATTCCTCATAACCATATTCGTGGACGTGATACTTTTTCGACTGTATCATAATTGAACTTCTGTCCTTTTTTCCATTTTTCTATTTATTTCTGGGAAAAAGGGGGAAGCGAAGCAAATTGTTTGATGATTACACACTGAGCACCTTTGTTACATTTGTTAAATTTATTTATTTCATAAGTTATCAACCTTACTACTGTTATTATATATGTACCTATCGTCCCCTTCCTTGCAAAGGGGCCTATCTCATTTTTTGTGATTTTTCAGGAGAGAAAATAGTTATTTATGATATAAGTGCTAAAAGTGACATTTTATTTTGTGAAAAGGGAAGTTTGGGACACGACGCCGAAGGCGGAGTGTTCCATCCCTTTGAACAAAATAAAATCACTTTTAGCACGAATATTATACACTATTTTTTCTACAAACGTACTAAAAGTGGTTACTTTTAGCACTAGTGCTAAAAGTAATCACTTTTAACACCAGTGTCATAAAATGGCATTTTAGACACTGACAGCATCCGTTAAAAATGACACTTTTAGTGACGTTTGTAGAAAAAAGAAGTTTTTACAAATATTTTGTGAGATTATTTTCGTGCCAAATCTGAGATAGGCCTTCGAGATTACCTATATTTGATGATTTGAGATACGCCTTTTAGAGGGTAGCTGCAAGTATCTCTTTTAATGATGTCTCCCAAGGGCCTAACTCATTTTAGCAATTTTTTGAGATAAGCCCTTTTGTAAGGAAGGCGACGATGTATTTAAGTTGAGGCAAAAAGTATTATTAACTGCACACACAGATTCTCCATAATTCATTGTGCAGTTCAAAATAATTTGTACCAAATCAATGTATCTGAGTATTGAATAAATTTATTATTATCAAAGAAAAAAAAATTATACAAAAATTTCATTTCACATACACCATTAGGTACTTTGTACATTCCCTCTACTAGCCGGAGAGCCAGTGCCGAAAAAATTCTCTGAATTTACTAAAGCCAGTTTTTGGTCAGTTGATTACAGTATTTACGTACATAACATAGAGAAACAGACTAAAAAGAGAGTAGCGAATTAAATGAGAGAGATCGGCACCACTGTATCCCTGTAGCGCCTCCGTGAGCTACAGGATGAACTAAACTTGTGGGACGCATGGCGGGAAATTTAAATTGGTACTGAAGATTATTTGGTTTTAATGGATTTTTTTAGGGAAACAAAAACAATACCTAATTCTTTATCAAGCTAGTTTTATTGAAAAAATTATTAGCGGCATTTTTCATGCAATAATGAAATAAATAATAATTAAATCTTCTAGAATCTTTAGAAATAAACAAACTTAAAACTTTAGACTGTTTATTGAACGACCAATTAGATTTAAACAATTCACCACTTTTAAATTTATTTACTGTGTAATACCTATTTAAATTAACATAAAATTAGACCAGCTTTTACCTTTTTTATATTTGTCAATTTCACTTTTATGTCTACATTTTATTTTTCTAAAATCTTTCTGATGAAGCTAAAGTTTAGCGAAACATGTTAAAAGTTTAACAAAAAATTGTGGAAATATATAAGTATTAAAATTTACTTAAAAAATCTTTTATTAAATAATAACTCTTAAAATATAAATAATATACACAAACTCTGAATTCTTCAAGTAGTAATGAAATAAAACAATAACTCTTATAATACGAATAATATCAACAATAGTAATGAAATTAATAATGAATACGTCTCCAAATACAAAAAATATGTGATAGAAAACGAAAACATTGAATTATCCTCAGTCTGAAAATAATAAAAATAAAACAAGTAATAAGTATAATGTAATTATTTATGCAATATAAAAAAATACAACACTGACCTGTCACACATATGAGAGCTCTCGGAAGCCCTTTGTTTACATTTCTTATATCACAATTGTTGACTTAATAATTAATGGAAAAATAGAAAATTATTTTTTTAAATATTTTTCCTTGAAGTGAACTGAGGTTATGTTTATCTACGTAAACATCAGCATCCGTCAGTTAATATGGAAATATCTACCGTTCTGTTTCCTTCTTCTTCTTCTGTAGTGCTTCAATGTTGCTAGAATGAGACAGAAACGAGCACGTAGGTCGAATCCCGACGCGATAAATAAAGGGACAACTTTGCGACGTCTGCGTTGCGCTACAGGCATAAAGGAATGCGGTGCCGATCTCTCTCGTTTAATTCGCTACTCTCTTTTTAGTCTGTTTCTCTATGGTACATAAACATACCTCGGTCAGTCAAGCGAAACTTGTGACAAGGACCTAGGGTGTCTGGTTAAAGTTGTCGAGATAGCTAGGTAATGCAACGCATTTACCAAGGCTGAAAATCGCTATACATATTTTTTCTATTCTGGTGTCATATCGAAGTCTTTTCGACACTAAAAGTAGTTTCGAAAAGAAGCTCTTTGTGACACTCCTTTTTTACGTATCGCAGGTTGGTAACACTGGCTGACTGATGGCCATCGAACTGTCATTCGCGATAAAAAATAATAGAAGATTTCTATATTTGGCATGTAGTGTTACCAACCTAAACATATGAAATCAGGAAATATGAGAATAAAATTTCCAAGAAAAGTTTTTTTTTTTAATTAAACAATACCAAAATAGAAAAAATAGTATAAAATATTCGTTTCATAAGACATTTTATCGCACTCGCCCTTTAGAAAACTCGCCTCCGGCTCGTTTTCTAATATAGGGCTCGTGCGATAAAATGACGTCTTATGAAACTTGTATTTCAATGTACTAATATATAACACATAAATAACAGTGATGTTTGTCAGTCAGTTGAATAGCGGAACTGGGCCGGTCATTCAGCCCCATTGAGGTAGTTCAGCCCCAATTTATGTAAAAAAAATAATAGGTCTATTTTTTTTTTAGAGTGACAGCGTGACAGTGGCAATTCAAAATTGTAGGTTGAAGTTTAAATTAATAGGTTTGTTCAGTAATATTAATATTTTTTGCAGATTTTTACATTTATTGGGGCTGACTGATTAGCACGGTCCCGCTATTCAACTGACTGACTAACACTACTGTTATTAATATATAATATGAATAACGATTTTCAGCTTTAGTAAATTCGTTGCATTCCCCAAGTTATCTCGACACCTTTAACAAGACACCCTGGGTCCTTGTCCCAAGTTTCGCTTGACTGACTGCGGTATGTTTATGTACGTAAATACTGTAATCAACTGTCCAAAAACTAGCTTTAGTGAATTCAGAGAATTTTTTCGGCGCTGGCTCTTAGACTATACTGGCTCTACTAGAAACTGGAACACATTTTTTTTTTATAACCCAAATCTGGTTTTATTATAGGTAGTACTTGTTTTTATAAGCAGTGTTGCCAGGTGTGGCGCATTTGCGCCAAAGTGGCGCTTTCAAAATTGAAATGGCGCCTCAAATTTTGGAAAATGCCCCAGGCGCCCAGAAGTGGCGCTTTAAAATCGTGGCCTTTACAAAGCCTTTACAGTGACTCAAAAAACCACAGTGGCGACAATTGCCGTCCTATTTTGGATTGGTTCTGTTAAATCTCATATATTTATATTGAAAATAAGCAAGAATATGGCGGCGGGGCCTTAGTTTACCTCTAGATTCCTATTTAAAATTAGCAAGAATATGGCGAGACCTTGAGGCTTTAAGGCCAAATTTATAGTTGTTCCTTGAGTCTTCCTTGGAGGTCGTGAGTTTAGAATGGACACATGGACATTTGCTACAACCTTTAGAAATATATGGGAGGTTTCACACCGGAGTAGCGTCGTAAAAATGCGACGTGGCAACATGCGTCGTATATTTAGATAGTTTGCGTGCTTCCTACTCAAGTCGGACGTCGCATGCTACTTTGGTGTGAATACCCACTTTAGTAGTTTTGTTTTATATTTTTATGGTTAAAATCAATATAACTGTATTGTATTGCCTTTGCATAGCCTAATAGCCAATTTTTAAAGCTCCGACAACTTTTCACTCTTATGGCGCTTTGGTGGCGCATTTTTATGTTAAAACTGGCGCATGAAAGTTGATAATACCTGGCAACACTGTTTATAAGGTACGTGTTTTAAATTCCTAGTTTTCTTTACTAAAATAGAATTTGTCAAATATAAATCGCATTGATTTTATTAAAAGTTGTGAAGTTTATAGATTGGTAATTTTATATAATAGTACATTAAAATACAAGTTTCATAAGACGTCATTTTATCGCACAAGCAGTTTTCTAAAGGGCGAGTTTTCTAAAGGGCGAGTGCGATAAAATGTCTTATGAAACAAATATTTTATACTATTTTTTCTATTTTGGTATTGTTTAATTTTAAAAAAAAAAACTTTTCTTGGAAATTTTATTCTCATATTTCCTGATTCCATGTTTAGGTTGGTAACACTACATGCCAAATATAGAAATCTTCTATTATTTTTTTATCGCGAATGACAGTTCGATGGCCATCAGTCAGCCAGTGTTACCAACCTCCGATAAGTGAAAAAGGAGTGTCACAAAGAGCTTCTTTTCGAAACTACTTTAGTGTCGAAAAGATATGACACCAAAATAGAAAAAATAAATTTTAATTAATATTAGAGAGATATTGCAAGTGCTTGTCTTATTAAGGCATGCCTTATTTTGACAGCTGCACATGCGCAGTTTCCATTTGGAATAAGGACAGCCTTATTAAGGATAAGGATCTGCCTTATTTAGGAGAAAATAACACTTGACAAACTCGCATACCAAGGTCTACGTATAATCGTATAACGATGAACTGGTGCTTAGCGAATTTGTGTCCTATACCTTCCAATGTTCTAAGATTTTACACGTACTATTTAAATATTTTGAACAAATAATTTCTAATTTTCAAAATACCTTTCACAGAAAGAAAACCCTTCAACAAGTTCAAACTAGAAAAATAAACATTCACAAAAATTCAAGATTTTTAGGTTAAGAATAAGGCATCTACTAGGCTCTCCAAACCACGTGATTTTTCAATATGGCGAGCGTGGAAAATTTGACGTTTGTTTGTTTATCTTGAGTTTATTTGAAATATTTTCGAGCTAATTACAGTTTATTTTGTTATAATATACTTTTTGAGATGCAGAGTGAATATTCGAAGACTTTAGTGCAGGAAAATCGGGATGAGGGCGAACAATAAGTTTGAAAAAATATCTAGTTGACATTTGTTTACATTTTGACCTAGTTTTTACAGCAATGAGCAAATGAAGGCCTATAAAAGCTTAGATTCTTACAAGTATTTCGAGTATGGCTTTATTTTAGATGCAGGAACAGTGGTTCTGAATAATTTTTACGTTTTAATTGGAAAAATTTGAAAGGTTGGGCACTGAAAACAACCTGACATCATCCTTGTTGAAACGCCTTCTAAAATCAACTACAAGACACCTTTGTGGCATTTTTAATTAGAAAAAAGCCTAATGGAGTCAATAAAATGAAAAAACAAATAGGGTTTAGTCACAAAACAACCACACAATGCACTTTAAAAAGCTTTTATTTACGACTAATGTATAATGTGCGTATTATATTTGTGATTTTGGCAGTATAATGACATATGTTATTCCTCCAGGGATTAATGACGAGTAGCGGGATTAATGGTCATTATTCCACAAAAGTGTCAGTGTCAAACGTGTAGTGCTTGTGGATTTGTATTGAAAATTATGAGACGCATGAAATTTGTTCATTGAAAATCTCAAATAAATTAATTTGTCGTAAATAAAGTAGAGTATACTACTCGCAATAATGGCTATTATTCCCTCGGAATTGTACTCTCTCGCCGCTAACGCGGCTCAGTTCGTAATAATCCTCGGGAATAATAGCTATCATTATTGACTCGTGGTATAATCTACTATAAATTGTGTACTGTCATATAGGAAATAAGGAACTTCCGCCACGAACGCCATTTGGGAATAGTTTTGACAGGTCGTTGGAATGCCTAACTCCCAGTCGTTTTATCTGGCAATTTGCAATAGGTATCCAAACTTGTCATTCGAAGTAAGGAAATTACCTATCGCGCCCTTATAAGGTTTTAGCCTTATTAGGGCTGATTTGCAATATCTCTCTATTACTCCATAATTTAGTTAAAATTTTCTTTGGACTCTTAATCTCATTATTTTATTATGACAGTTATTCTTCCAAAGGTGCTACAAAATACTTTAAAAATCTATTTCCATTATTCATACAATTCATAAAAATATATTAGTCTGTGTTTTTTTTAAAGATAATTCCCCAAGTCAAAAATTTAGTAACTATGTTGGCAACACAAGCCTTTTCTACATAAAAAATTTGAAAGCATTGACAATTTTACATTGTATTGCGAACATAATTATCATTTTGACTTTTATCTTTTAAAAAAAAACAGACTTTATAATTTTTCTGATAAATATGGCTGCTAAGTTCTATGGCTAAGTTGACCTGTGAAGTTGACAAAAGTAAACGTCAAACGAACTACTGCTTTAAAACTTTTGCAAGAGACCCATCAATCGGGATTAAAGGCTACTGTTGATGAGTCCTTAAAATCAATTTTCTTGGCTAGAACCCAATCCATAAATGATGTGTATTCTGAGTTTCAAACAGCTCATAATACTTTTCTTTAATTTCTGATGATGATTTTTAAGCTTATGATAACATGAGAATAAAAGCTGATCAAGTTTATTTTGGTACGAAATCAATAAAGCAGGATCTTACTATAGCTGATACTGCAAACATTTCTCTAACAATACTTCCAATAATGTGGGATTACCAGCTCCTCCTCAAGGGCGTGCTAATTTACCTTAACTTAATTAACCACATTTTGAGGGTAATTATAGAGATTAGACGAGCTTTTATGATTTATATAATTGTTTAATTCATAACAATACTGACTTGTCTGACGTCGAGAAGTGTCAATATCTACTTACGTCCTCACAAAAGGAACCTCTTGCTTTAATTAAAGGCATACCGCTTACAGATTCAAATTACGTAATTGCGTATGAAATGTTGGAAAAACGCTATGAAAATCCCAGAATTTTAGCCTCTCATAATGAAAGCTTTCACGCTCCTCCAGTTCTAAAGGGCAATTCTGGTGAGCTCAAAAAACCTTTTGAGCACTTTTTCTGAAAATGTAGCCGCGTTTATAGTATTGTCAACCCTACATGGGACCACAGGCTACAACCAAATTCAATACACTGAACCACGGGTTAAAACAAATAACTGCCATTAAGCAAGAAAACACAACCAGACTAATTAACCTAATTATAGTCAGCAAATATTGGATATAAAAGCCAGTGCCACACTATGGCAAATCAGTCGTGTCTCAGCGCTTTTCTGTATCAGTAGGTGTTTAGATACGTCTCAAAGTTGGGAGCTATCTGGCCGAATAGGGATTGCGCATCGTATCTCTGTTCGAGCAGATTTCAACCGACGACCCAGACTCTGTGCTGCAGTACAGGTTTCCTAGCTTCTATTGTCGGTGTTGGTTTGGTTTTCTTAGCAACTGCTGACCACAAAGATCAAGCTTGGGCTTATGCCCGACAGATTTGCTCAGGTACTCCTAAATCCTTTTCAGCCCGAAGGGACGTGCTGCCTTGGGATGGTGACTAACCATATGGTAATACTTGTGTTGCTACTCTAAATGTAATATCTTTCCTAACATTAAATATATTATATTTATCTAGCGTTATTCTGATGTTCCCTTTCCCTTCCTGTCCTGATTTTCAGGGTGAATAGTCGAGCTACGTAGCGGAGCAAGAGAGGCTTCGTGACATTTGGTGGAGGCGCCGCTTTCCTGGAACACCTTGATGACCTAGCCAAGGGAAACAGTCAGGACCACTCTGACGGAAGGAAAATCCCCTATAACCTTTCCCTTAACCAATCCAAACAAAAAAGGGACACACCAGATACCTTATAGTTATTTATGTATCAAGGGTACTAAGTAGATGATTATGCCCTGAGGGCGAAGTCTTACAAAGCCGAGGGCCTCTGGCCCGAGGGTTCGTAAGTCGCCCGAGGGTATATAAATCTATTAGTACCCGTGGTGCATACAAACTTTTATGTCATACCAGTTGGTTGTGAATAATAAATACCTAGAAAAAAAGTGTCACTTCGCAAATTGTCATCAGTGTGTAAACATCATAATTTTTTGAAAAAAAATAATGGCCGCGTTCACCAAATACAAACGTTGGTAAACGGTTTGCGATTGTTCTGCTGAACGCTACGTTGAATCTATGTTGAAACCAAACATGTTTTGCAAACGGTCGCCATTTTTGCAAGCATAATTTCAGAGTGTTTATAATTTTAAACACTGTGTTTTGTGTGGTGACCTGTCATTCAGAGGGTGACGTTCTATCATTGAAAAGTTGAATCGTTCAGCAGAACCAAGAGTTTACCCAACATATTCTGTTGGTATTTGTAAACTGTTTACAATCCGTTTTGGTTCTGGTGAACGTAGCCAATATGTTTATAAGCGTAAATTTATATTTTATTAATAAAGAATAAGTTAATTTAAAACTGTTTTTTGCGTCTTTATGCCCGCGCGGGCCATAATGTGTACTTTATGCCCGTACGGGCATAAAGTAATGAATTATGTAGATGGTATCTAAGGTATAAAAACACAATAATGTATTGGTATGACATAAAAATAATTTCGTCAATAATAATTTAAACAAAAACTTTTAAATTCAAAATCAACATAACTGATGAGCGAAAACGAGCTAAGTCCGAACGCTGAAAGCACTCACATTGCGACGAAATATTTCAGCTAAGAACAAAACAAAAATTAGAGTTCTCAGAAATTTTAGGACCAGGAATAAGTAACCGCTAAGTAAGAATAAGTAGCTGCTTCTCGAGCGTGATAGGACATTTCCTTGCGAGTGCGCATATCCGTAAAATCCGTAAAAAAACTACGTAAAATATATAAGTGAAGAACACGGAGACAATACTACTGGAGATAATCTAGAAGAAACTGTGGTAGAAGCAAACCAGGTTGCCCCAAAAAACAAAGACGAAAACGCAAATTCGTCTAACAAAAAGTCAGCAGACAAAGAAACACCAGACGAAGAAACAGCAGAGGAAGAAGAATCAGATCAAAACATCCAAAGAGTCATGGCAAATATTACCATTCAGGATGCAATGGCAGCAGGAAAAAAGGGATCGGTACCCCAATTCATAAACCCGCCAACTTTCCACCCTTGCAGGGGAAGTGCCGCTGAATTTCTAAGGGGTTACGAGAGAACGGCAATAGCGAACGGATGGAATGATACATTGAAGATAACGTACTTAGAAACATTCCTAGATGGCGCTGCCAACATATGGTTCCAAGAGTATGAACGAGACAATCCAAACAGCGAATGGGAAGATATTGTAAGGGATTTCTCAAAAGAATTCGAAGACGCCAACTATCTGACGGCCCTAAAAAGGAAAGTAGAGGAGCGAAAAAGATATAGAAGAATTTATTACCATTTTCAGCAAAGGGTTGACTGAAGAAAACTTTTATCACTATTATTGGCTCACGAACCCGCCGAATGGTCCACCAGACACGCTAGAAAAAGTGAAAGAAATTGCTGGGACCATAAATAAAGCACCAAAAAGAGAAGTAAGAGAAATAGAAAAAGAGGACTTCCAGAGACAGAGGTATGATGAACCTCCAAGAGCAGGCAGTCCAAAATAACAGAAACCAGGTGGTGTGTTATTATTGTGGAAAAAAAAGGCATATGACGGCCATATGCAGAAGCAGACAAGAGCCGAATAAATCAACGCAATACAGAAGCAGCGAAAAATGTGATAATTGTGAAAAAATAGGACACGCTGCAGCGATGTGCCGAAGCCAACCACAGAGAAATCGAGCCTATAGTCCCCGAAATTATAGCAATAATCCGATATGTTACAATTGTGGAAAACAGGGACACTTTACAGCCACCTGCAGGAGCCAAAAACAGAACCCAAACGGAAAAGGATGGCAAAAAAGATACCCCAGCCATCCTAGCCCTAGGGGATGCATCTAGAATAGGAATCTTATTCATCACAATTACAATAAATAACAGGACTCTGTCTGCTATAGTCGACACGGGAGCCAAAAATAACGTCATACCAGCACAACTGGTAACAGGAAAAATACAGACAGATAATAAAGTTTCGGCCTTTATAGTCACCGCAGGTGGACATCGAATACCAGTTTTGGGAAAAAATGATAGCAACAATGGAAATTGCAGGAAATTTAAAGTTGAAAGGTATACTCAATGCAAAAGTCATCTCAGTGTCAGGGCAACCGATGATCCTGGGAATGGAATTTTTGACAGAGAATAGAGCCATCCTAGACCTACTGAGAAAACGACTCATATTGAATAATAAATATAGAATACGACTATATCAGGACTATAAGCAGAACATTAGCTTGTCAAGCCTCATTACGGCAAAAAACTCGAGCACAGAACCTAGCTGCTCTCAAAAAGATGAAGAAGAATTCAATAAGTTTATCATCACATACACATAAGAAAGACAGATACAAGCAAATTCCTGAGGAAAGAACATCGAGACATAAATCACCTACCAAATGACGCGGTTTTGGTATTCGGAGTACCCCAGAACTACATAACAAAGAGGTGCATACAGAAAATACAGGCGCAGCCTACCGAAGAAAAGGGAACCAGGAACCATTGGACAATTGAAAGAGATGAACTACGGGAAAAAATCTACAATTTTTCTATTCACGAGAGAAACGATGAAAAAAAAGCCTACCCCAAGAAACATGTACAGATGCCTGATAGCACTGAAAAATACTAGCAAATCTAGATCCCACACAACATTGGTCATCCCAAGACAAGGATGGGGATTGGAAAAAGAATGGGGAAGATTTGAACAAATGCTGTATTATGTTTTCAAAGACTCAGGAATCGAAATCCGCATACAAAAACAGCAAAACAACAAAAGATCGGAAAAAATTCCGAAGAGGAAATTGGTCAGCTAATGCACATAATCATCGACACCTGAAGAAAAACGCTTAAAATAGGAACCAAAAGAGATTACACCATAGCAGAGAACCAAATAGAAACAATCGAATTAGAAATCATGGGCAAAATGAGTGACATAAAAGAAGCAATAGGCTACCAAAGCAAATACAAACTAGATTGGCTCGCAAAAAAGCACCTAGTACTAGAAACACATATCTACACAAATGGGGACTCCCTCGTCCTGAAAATAAAGTCAAAAACAAGGAATCCAGCAACCATATACGCAGGAACCACCACCGTGACATTTGGTGTCACGAAGCCTCTCTTGCTCCGCTACGTAGCTCGACTATTCACCCTGAAAATCAGAACGGGAAGGGAAAGGGAACACCAGAATAACGCTGGATAAATATAATATATTTTTTCTCCAAACGTCAACAAAACGCCACTTTGTTAATCTCTGTCAAGATGTCAGAAATTTAATTTCTATGCTGGTAGGCAAATCCAGCAGGTTAACACCTGTCGAGGTGGTAGAAATTTAATTTCTATGCTGCTTGGCAACCCCAGCGGCAGCAAAAGTACTTTTAGTGCCGCTCGTACTTTTACTGCCGCTCAACCATTCACTTGCCCCCGAGCTTACCCCATTAGTTTGGAGAAAAAATAGCGTGTTGCATACGGAGTAGAAGCACTTTTTTGTGCTTCAGCAGTATTGCAAGCCTCACTACGTTCGGCTCGCAAGCCTACTGTTTCAGCACAAAAAAGTAAAGCTTCTACTCCTAATACAACAATATACTATAATGTTAGGATAGATATTACATTTAGAGTAGCAACACAAGTATTACCATATGGTTACCATCCCAAGCCAGCACGTCCCTTCAGGCTGAAAAGGATTCAAGAGTACCTGAGCGAATCTGTCGGGCCCAAGCTTGATCTTTGTGGTCAGCAGTTGCTAAGAAAACCAAACTAACACCGACAATAGAAGCTAGGAAGCCTGTACTGTAGCGCAGAGTCTGGGTTGAAATCTTGCTCGAACAGAGATACGATGCGCAATCCCTATTCGGCCAGATAGCTCCCAACTTTGAGACGTATCTAAGACGCCTACTGATACAGAAAAGCGCCGAGATACGGCTCACAGAGTCTGGGTCGTCAGTTGAAATCTGCTCGAACAGAGATACGATGCGCAATCCCTATTCGGCCAGATAGCTTCCGACTTTTGAGACGTGTCTAAACACCCACTGATACAGAAAAGCGCTGAGACACGACTGATTTGCCATAGTGTGGCACTGGCTTTTATATCCAATATTTGCTGACTATAATTAGGTTAATTAGTCTGGTTCATGTCTGGTTGTGTTTTCTTGCTTAATGGCAGTTATTTGTTTTAACCCGTGGTTCAGTGTATTGAATTTGGTTGTATCCCGTGGTCCCATGTAGAGTTGACAGTATTAAAGTTTCCTGGTGATCAATGGGATTTTTTGTTATTCGATCTTCCATTGAACAAGCTGGATATGAAAACTAGAACCGATTTTGAACTTGAAATTTGCTCAAATCAGAATTTATTCACTCACAGGCAGCTGGTTGCATTTTTAGACAAGCAGTGTTCAGCAATAGAATCGACTCAATACAGTTCTCCGTCTATTATGTTTTCTAACAATAATTTTCCTATCAAAAATAATTCAAAATATTCTAGCAAAAGAGCATCAGTCTGTATAAATGCCAATTATTTCTGGATAGAACTGCACAAGAAAGATTTCCTGTTGCCAAACAGCACCATTTATGCGTCAACTGTTTCGTGTCGCCACATGAGCTCAAAAATTGTAGTTCTTCACATAAATGTAGAATTTGTCGGTCTCCACATCATACCACTTTACATTTTGAAAAACCTAATATTTTTTCATCATTCCATTCCAAGAATTTCAACCGTGAAATGCTTAACGATAAAAATTGGGCTAGTTCTTCTTCTGATAATCAATCTAGTAGTCCAATTACAAATGTAAATTGTATTACCAGTGGTTTTACCACTTCTCAGCAAACTGTTCTGTTATCTACCTGTGAAGTTGATGTCAAGGACATTCCAGGACACTTCCAAAAAATACGTATTCTGCTCGATACCGGTTCGACGGCAAATTTCGTTTTGGAAGGTTGAGTCAGAAAACTTGGACTATCTCGAAGACCTTTTTCTATTCCAGTTGAAGGCTTAAATGGAATGTCAACTACAACAAATAGTGGCTTAGTACAATGTAATTTAAAACCTCATGGAAAATCACAACCAATTTTCTCTTTTAAAGCGATTGTTATCCCTAGTATTTGTTCCAATCAACCTAAAGTGCATATTAATTTTACTGAGATGATACATATTCAAAACTTAAAATTTGCAGATTCCCAATTTCACGTCCCAGGTCCAATAGACATGCTCATTGATGCAGAGCTTGTGCCTTTATTTTTTAAATCAGGTCGGTTATTTTTTAAATCAGCTGGGCACGAAAGAAACAAAAACAAATTGGCAAGAAAAGTCATCGAAAATTCAAACAAAGAGGACATAGAAACTGAGAAAATCGCGGAAATTCCACCCAAGTCTCCATGGCGCACAGTGTCCTACAAAAGGAACAACAATCACAGAGAAAACCCTGTAGTAGGAGGATGCAAAAACTTCATCCTACAGGTAGCAGAGAAAAAGGCTTATTTGTTCCTGAGTGGGCTCTCACCAGTAGTAAAAGAGGAAGAGCTGCAAGAATACATAAAATCCTGCACACAAGTAGACACAAAGTGCTATAAGATGAAAACAAAAAGCAGTCAATACAGAGGCTCGTTTAAGATTGAAGTAAAAGACTCTGAAACAAACAAAATAATGATCCCAGATATCTGGGGAGAAGAGATTATTGTGAACCATTTTTCTCACACCCGACGAAGCCCGATACAGAGGGCTCATTCCAGTATTCAAAACAAGATCAACTTATCCCAGAGACAACAACAGCAGTAGAAGAAGAAAATATTAAAATAATCCAAATAAATATCCAAAGCATTCGAAACAAAATACATGAATTTGAACAGCTGGTAAATCAAAATCAGTCTAGCATAATATCTGTCTGTGAACACTGGCTGAAAAAAGGGGAATTGGAGAATGTCCACATAGAAAACTACAAGTTAGGTTCTGCATACTGCCGAGATGATGACACTGATGGTGGTGGTACTTTACTGCTATTCAACAACACACTATCATCAAAACCAGTCAAGATTAATGTGCAGAGCAATCAAAAAGTCTTTGAATATTGTATAAATAGTTTCATGATAAACAAAAAAAAAATCATTATAGCAAGTATATATCGTAGTCCACAAGCAGATGCCAACATTTTTCTTCTAAACTTGGAACATTTGTTAGGAACTTTAACTAAAATCTGTGATCGTGTGATTGTCTCAGGTGATTTCAACATTAATTTGAGAGAAAACAGTAAGTCCAAGGAAAATTTATTAGATACTTTCTCCTCTTATAATTTTGTCCCTCTGATCGATTCACCAACCAGGTACTGTAGCACAACAGCGACGGTCATCGATAATTTTTTTATTAATTTTGATACTAAGTTCATCACGAGGGTTTTCACTACCGGTCTATCGGACCATGAAGGTCTCGAGCTAAAAATTTATTTTACAAAACAAGAATCAGAACCAGAAGAAAATGTTAAAATATATAGGAAATTTTCCACAGAAAGTATTGATTATTTTCACACTTTATTATGCAGGGAAAGTTGGGCTGAAATGTTGCAATTCACCACAATGAATGACATGTTTTTATGTTTCTTTAACACCTTTATGCATTATTTTAACCTTGCTTTTCCAGAAAAAACACAAAAAATTGATAATAGAATGAAGGAAAAAAGATGGTTTGATGAACGGGTGATGAGACTCTCGGAAGAACTTAAAAACTTGCATTGGCTTAGAAAATACACAAATAGTCAGGAAGCGAACATAAAATATACAGAAAAAAAAAAAGAATATAAAATGCAAATTAAAAAAAACAAAAAAAAACTTTATGATTCAGAAATATCAAATTCTGTAAACAAAAGTAAATGTGTATGGAACATTTTAAAGAGGGAGACAGGTCGGCAAAAAAAAATGTCTGCTATTGAACTAAATAATGATGGCCAGCTTGTCACTGACGCTGGCGAGCTTTGTGAATTATTTAACAAGAATTTTTGTGAACTTCCTGCTATACACAAAATTCAAAAAAACAATTTAGAAATCCCCGTTTCAATTAAAAAATCATTTAAAATTGAGCCAGTTGATATATATGAGGTTCTAAACATTATAAAAAAAACATGCACTAAACAATCTGCAGGGATTGATGAAGTGCCTTGTAGCATATTAAAAAAAGTCTCTCACGAGATTTGTTTTCCACTGTGTATCCTCATAAATCAATCTTTTCAAGAAGGGCTTTTTCCGACAATACTTAAAAAAACTAGAGTAATACCCATACATAAAAAAGGCAATACTACCGATATAAATAACTATAGACCTGTAGCAGTTCCATCTGCTTTCTCGAAAATTTTCGAACGAGCTTTCTATGACAGGCTACTGAAACACTTAAGCGACAGCTCTTTTTTTAGCGACACCCAACATGGTTTCCTTAACAATAGATCCACAGAAACAGCTTTATTTAGTCACATTAATGCTATAGCGAAGGCACTGGATACTGGAAAATCTACTTTTGCAGTTTACTTTGACCTTAGCAAGGCTTTCAACATGATGGATCATGAGGGTCTTAAGAATGTCCTTAAATCAATAGGAATCCAGGAAAGGGAAATTGGGTGGGTCGATTCGTTTTTGGGTGATAGGCCACAATGTGTGGAGATCAGGGGTAGCAAGGACCATATTGTGAATTACACTTATCGCTCAAGTTTCACAACCGTGGACACAGGCGCCCCGCAAGGGTCACTTTTGTCTCCACTCCTCTTTATCATTTTTTGCAATGATTTAAACAGTGTCCTTAATGACCCTGATCTCTCACTTGCTCAGTTTGCTGATGATAAGACATGCGTAATATCAAACAAAGATGAAAAAACGGCTGTTGATCTTGCGAATTCCACTGCACTGAAAATGCAGAATTGGTGTGATGAAAAGCATTTAATTTTGAACCAAACTAAAACAAATTTTATTCATTTCCAAAATAAAAAGAAAGATAAAACTACCACAACTCTTAATATTAATGGAACAAACATACAACAAGCAGAGGAAACGAAATTCCTAGGACTCACTATAACTAGGCTCTTGAACTGGCAGAGTCACGGAAGTGAGATCTGCAAGAAAATTACATCAGCCAACTTTGCAATTTATAATGTAAGAGACATCGTTGGCAGGAGATCTGTGATTCAGTTTTATTATGCCTATGTACATTCACGCATGGCTTATGGTATCCTCTTTTGGGGCTCCCATAAGGAAACCATGCAGAGAATATTTGTTGTTCAGAAGAGAATAATCAGGACTGCATGTTGTGCCCCTTATCAGGAGCACTGTGCCCCACTGTTCCGGAGACTGGGCATAATGACAGTCTACTCGTTATATATGTACAAAATATGCTGTTTCACTTATAAAAATCAAAACCTTTTTCGAAAAAACAATGACACAAACTCAAATAAGGAAACAAGAAATAATCAGAGCCTTATTACACCATTGCATAGGACCAAATTGTATGAAGATAGTCCCTACTATGTGTGTGTTAAGATTTACAATGCAGTGCCCGGCGAGGTGAAAAGGTCAGAGGTTTACGGGAAGTTCAAAAAGAAAATAAAACAATTTTTTACACAACATCCATTCTATTCAGTAAATGAATTTTTCGACCACACAAATAAATTAAATAGATATGGATATAACTGTGCTTACTGTTGATTCTCTTCACAAATTTTAAAACTGCATGTTGAGTGTGATTTTAATGGCCTACTAAGGAAAATAATGTAAATTAGGAAAATTTGTATTTCTTGTCTGTGTTTGAAAGAACTCTAGTATGGGTGTATGTATGGATATAGGTATATGTGTGTGTATGCTTATATTATATTGATTGTATTTTTATATTTTATATTTTTTAGTGACAAACTTATATTACTATGTAATCAAAAAAGGAATAAAAAAAAAAAAAAAAAAAAAAAAAAAAAAAAAAAAAAAAAAAAAAGAATCTTTGGCGAACAAGACCAGCTTAGGAAACTATTTTCGACTATATTTTGCAAAGAAAAACAACTTGCTTATTCGCCTATTATTCAGTAAATTCACTTCTAACGTGCCATGCCTATTCAGATACTAGTCTGGAGTTCCAATTACAAAAATTCTGGGAAATTGAACAAATTTCCAAGGCGATTTCCTCATCCCCCGAAGATAGGAAATGTGAAGAAATCTACGAATCCTCAACCACTTGAGATGCTTTTGGGGGATTTTCACTTGCACTGCCGTTCCGTCAGTCTAATGTTCATTTTATTGATACATATTCTCAAGCCTACAGACGTTTTTCTATGCTTGAAAATCGCTTTGTTTTCAAAATCAATAGAGAGGGGACATCAATAGAGATAGAGAAAATATCATTATTCATTACAGAGTCCCAGCCCTGAACACATTCAGAAATACTCTGATTTCAAGCAAAACTATCTGAATAGTGGCCACATGTCATTAGTCCCTAAAACTAAATTCAAGTCTTATTCTGCTTATTATATATCACATCATGGAGTTTTCAAGGACAATAGTCCTAATGCCAAAATTCGGGTTGTTTTTGACGCTAGTTTACGTGATATAGAGGGTGTATCACTAAACGATACTTTGCTAACAGATCCTAATTTCAAAACTCCTTTTAAATTTTCGATTTTTTCCGATTGTCTTCATTTTTGTGATATCAAACAAATGTACCAGCAAATCAATATACAACCTCAGTTCTGGGATTGATTATCAGAGGATCCTTTGGAGATTCAAACCTACTTAACCTGTTCAGGAATATTATCTTTAGACCGTTACCTATGGCGCTTCTTCATCTCCTTACTTAGCTTTACGTACATTGCAAGAACTTGCATGTCCAGAAAAAGTTTCCCTTCCTAAGGCTGCGACAGCTTTACAGGCTCAATTTTATATTGACGATGGCTTATTAGGGAGCCATAATCTCGACACTGTCTCTTCAGAGTTGATTGAACTTATGAAAAGGGGAGGTTTTGAGTTAAGCAAGTGGGCAAGTAACCACCTAGCTCTGTTATCCAATATATCTACTTGTGATATTCAAGAACCTTGTTATTTTGATAAAAACGAGCCATCCTTCATTAAGGTTCTTGATTTAAAATGAAACCCTAACTCAGATATATTTTCATATACTTATACATCTCTTGAACGTCCTTGTACAAAAATATCTATATTGTCCGATATCAGTCGAATCTTTGACCCATTAGATTTTATTTCTCCTCATTTATTACTGGCTAAACTTCTATTGCAACAGCTTTGGGCAAGCAACATTTTATGGGACGAACCTCCAACTCAAAATATTGTGGAACTTTGGTCTACGTTTATAGCCGAAATGTCTGACCTCGCCAATATAGAAATTCCTCGATTTATAAGCTGCAATTCTATGGCTAGAATCGAACTACATAGATTCTGTGACGCCTCCCAAGTAGGTTACGCCAGTGCCGTATATTTTCGTTTGGAAGACCTTTCCGGTAACATCCGAACTTTTCTTGTTTGCGCTAAATGCAAAGTAGCCACACTGGAACTCTTAGCGGCTGTTCTATTGGCTGATCCAGTTACCGTTGTCAAAGACAGTTATGCTGATTTAATCATCCTTGATGCTGTATACACCTGGTCGGATTTTATGGTCACCTTGGCTTTGTTATCTTCATCTCCACATAGATGGAAGACATTTGTGGCTAACAGAGTATGTCATGTATAAGAGCTTATTCCAGTATCGGCTTGGCGGTATATTCCTTCAGCTCTGAACCCTGCAAATTGTGCAAGTCGTGGACAAACGCCGGCTCAACTTTTTGTCACAAATATATGGTGGCGAGGTCCAGAATTCTTAGCCCTATCAAAAGATAACTGGCCTGTGCAGCCTAATCTCCATTTACAACCTAATTCTGACATATATCTGGAAGAAAATAAAACAATTTTAAATATATCAGTTTCTTTGGAAAATTTTATTTCCTCATTATTATCTAATTTTTCATCCCTTCCAAAAATTCAAAGAATTTGTGTGTATATTTTCTGGTTTATTAATAATGTAAAATTGAAAATAAAGGTGACAGGTCCTTTAACCCCTGTAGAGATTGATCAGGCACTTACTAGGATCATCAAATATGTTCAGTTACAATCCTTTGCTGATGTCTTTTCTAAAATTACCCAAAATATCTTACTTCCTAAACCAGTTCGTAAATAAGCTCCATTCATTGATAGTGAAGGTCTTCTTTGAGTTGGTGGAAAGCTTAGAAAGTCAAAATTGGACTACGACGACAAGCATCCCCTACTTCTGCCCAAATCGCACTCGTTAATCTACTTTATTATTGGGTTAACACACTCATGAAATCTTTATCCAGGATTAAAAATTCTTCACTACTTGCTACTACAAAAATACTGGATCATATCTCCAAGTGCTATTTATAAATGTCTTTCACAATGCCTCCGTTGCTTTAAATGTGAACCTAAGTCGTACAATCCTTATATGGCGGACTTACCAGCCCTCCGTTGTTCTCAAATCAAGGCATTCTCTTCAGTTTGTGTAGATTTTGCTGGACCCTTTCTTCTCATGCTAAGTAGGCATCGAGGTGCTAAAACATTTAAAGGCTACGTTTGTGTATTTGTTTGTACTGCCACACAGGCTATTCATTTAGAATTGACCTCAGATTTAACTACCAATACCTTCATAGCAGCTTTCAGACGTTTTATTTCCTGACGAGGAAATTGCGTGACTATAACCAGTGATCAAGGTACCAATTTTAAAGGTGCTCAACGACAACTCGTTGAGTTGGCACAAAACGCCGCTGTTGTTTTTTTCTTGAAACTTCAATCCACCCGGTTCTTCTCTTCTTAATGGTTTAGCTGAGGCTGGAGTGGAATCATTTAAAAATAATTTTTATCGTGTTGTGGGTACTCAGATTTTATCCTATGAAGAATTTTACACTTTTTCAACCCAGGTGGAAGCTTTCTTAAACTCATGTCCCTTGTGTAGTATCAGTGCAGATCCAAATGATCCACAACCCCTTACTCCGGGGCATTTTTTAGTCTTTGAACCTTTAGTAAACCCAGTCGCTAACCCAGATTTGAGTTACTTGAAATTAAGTAGATTGAGTGGTTGGCAACTCATTCAGCGACTCTAGCGATTTTTGGAAACGTTGGTCGCAAGAATATATACATCCTTTGTAAGAAAGACACAAGTGGTTGGATCAGTCTCCTCCTTAAACTAAGAGCCCTTGTTCTAATAACAAATTAACAACTCCACCCACTACACTGGGAGATGGGTCGAGTTATTGATATACGTCCAGGACAGTCGTTACTCTGAAAATTGCTAAAGGTGTTATGCAAAGACCTGTGGTCAAGATTTGCCCTTTGCCGGGAACCTAATTTTTTTTTGTAACACGTTAGCTGCCACAATACAAACTTTTTCTCCACAACTAAAAATTGTATATTTATGCTTCAAAAATCATAAAAATAATGGCACAATATTCATTACTTGTCAATACCTGTCAAAAATCGTGTTTTTGACAGTGAATCAAGTGTGATTCACGTGGCCTGGCAGAAAAAAAAAATTCATAGCAGGCCGTGTGAATCATCCGTGATTCACACAATCATCCGTGATTCACACAATCATCCGTGATTCACACAAACATAACCTGTCTATTCTCGTTCTAACCGTAATTTTGTGCCGTCTACTGTGTGCCTTGTTTCTCTAAAGCACATTTTTGTGTAATAGAATAGTGTTATTCTTATAATCATTATTCGTATTTGATGTAATGCATTTGTGTTTCTTAGTTTCTAATGCTTGCATAATAATTGAATAAATAACTTGCACCACTATTTATTTTTTCGTTCTCAATTAAATGCGTCTACCATAACTTTTGTTTTGAATCAATAAAAATTAAAAACTTTGCATTTAACGTGCGATAAAAAAAAAACAAATCTTACGTAGGCTAACTACGTAATTTTATTCACCAGGCCACGCTTTTTCAACTACCATGTATTTATATGGCCACTGTGCATCGTCGATGAGATACACATAAAAATGCAATAGTCTCCACATGAATCACAGATGATTCACGTAGCTTGAATGAATATGTTACCTGTGAATCACGCATGATTCACGTGGCAGCTAACGTGTATATCTATTCACTTTTAGTTTCTTTTTTTTTTTTTTTAAGTTTAGGTTTGTTTTTTTATAAGTATCGTTACTAAACCTTTTCTCATCCTGTTGTAAAAACATGCGTTTTGGTGGGGTGGATGTTTAAGAGACTCTTAAGACTTTTTGGCCTATTTTAGTAATATAATAATGTGTAGAGCAATCTACAGAATTTGATCGTGCCTATTTTTTGTTACCGATATACGTTTATCATATGCGCACACGTCACTTGTTAGGTAGCTGCATTTTTATGCTCCCTTATCCGAGATCAAAAATAATTCATTCTCGGCCGAAGAGTAGACAAATAGACTGGCTACGCGTAATAATATTGTGTATTGTGTCATATCGGACGGTTCGACTATACTACAGCGAAACTGCCCTCATTTTCAATTAATTGAACAAACTTTTTCAAGACAAGATCCTCTTCATTTTGGACCAGTACCCAGAGAACCAACAGAAGGAAGTAATCTGTGTGTACCGCATTTCAAAATTTTCTTTTTTTTTAAATCATACAGTCCCCACTCTTATTCATATTTTCCATAGTTGTTTTTTTTTTTTTTAATTTTACCACTAGTACTGAGCAGAGCAAGTTATGATCAGAGTGCACGTCAGATCCAGGATAGGTTTTCGCTGACTTATTGCAATTCCGGAATCGCTACAATACATTATATAAAGTTCCAAACACATTTATTCCAGTTGCCCATTATAAGTTTTCTTGTTCTATACCTCTTACTATAACAAACATTCTATCATCTCGGCTTAATTTAACTTGTAGTTATATTATCAATAGTAATATAACTAGTGCAATGGAAATTATTGATAATTTTTGGGAAATCTGCCCGAATGCATTTCTAGTTGAAAAAGAGCACGAGTGCACATAGTGCACGAGTGCCTTTTTTAGTTAAAAACGCACGAGTGCAAATTTGTCGAAAATTATAAATATATTTCCATTGCACGAGTTGTATTTAATGAGAGAATTTCATAAATCAAAAATTTTTTGTCAAAAAATGTCAAAACAGGCTCAGTAGACCTGGCCCCCCCCAGTTGATAATTTTTATCCAAAACGCTAGCCCTCGTTCTCCAGAGCTAGCGCAACCTAGCGCAACTTTTTCGAAAGCTAGGTCAAAAGATATGTGGCTTTATATTAGGGGGGGGCTAGGGTGACGCTAGCCCCCCCCAGTTATTCGATCTTCTCAAAAATGCTGGCGAACATTCGTAACACCTAGCGCAAATTTTGTCATAGCTAGCGCAGCTATCGTAGCTGTCATACAGGGTGGACAAAAAAAATCATGAGCCCCTACAAGTGATTTTTAATTTTTCAAAAATATATATGAAGCTTCCTTAAAGCTAGCGCAGGCTCGCGCAGGTAAAATTCGAGCAACCGCATCACCCCTTTAAAACATATACAGGTATTTTATTCGGGGGGGGGGGGGGGCTAGATCAACGCTAGCCCCCTCCAGTTGTTAAATCCTTTTCAAAAGGCTAGCGCAAGTTCGTGACACCTAGCGCAAGTTGTGTCATAGCTAGCGCAGCTATCGTAGCTGTCATACAGGGTGGACAAGAAAAATCATGAGCCCCTTGTCACTTGTAGGGGCTCATGATTTTTTTGTCCACCCTGTATGACAGCTACGATAGCGGCGCTAGCTATGACACAACTTGCGCTAGGCTGCGCTAGGTGTCACGAATTTGCGCTAGCCTTTTGAATAGGATTTAACAACTAGGGGGGGCTAGCGTCGATCTAGCCCCCCCCCGAATAGATACCTGTATATGTTTTGAAGGGGTAATGCGGTTGCTCGAATTTTACCTGCGCTAGCCTGCGCTAGCTTTAAGGAAGATTCATATATATTTTTGAAAACTTAAAAATCACTTGTAGGGGCTCATGATTTTTTTTGTTCACCCTGTATGACAGCTACGATAGCTGCGCTAGCTATGACACAACTTGCGCTAGGTGTTACGAATGTGCGCCAGCATTTTTGAGAAGATCGAATAACTGGGGGGGGCTAGCGTCACCCTAGCCCCCCCCCCCGAATATAAAGCCACATATCTTTTGACCTGTAGCTGCGCTAGCTTTCGAAAAAGTTGCGCTAGCTCTGGAGAATGAGGGCTAGCGTTTTGGATAAAAATTATCAACGGGGGGGGGGCAGGTCTACTGAGCCGTCAAAACACCAGTTTTCGCACCAGTTAGTATGCAATTATCTGATAATTTGCACTAGTGCAAATTATCGCGTAATTACAATCTGATTGGTTCAAATCAACAATCAAAACATGTCAATTTATTGTTGGAATACCAGTTTTGACAGATGTATCTATTAATTATTATTACTTTTTTTTATACCTAGTCATTATTATTGGTTAGGTACTAGTAGTTAGGACAAACTTACTCTCTATGTGAATAGATAATTGAATAACCACTTACTGCTTATTATTTTTTCTACCAACTCCATTCACTGCTGCAGTTTTAGGTTCCTCATTGCTTTTAGTCTTTTTGGTTGTTATGTTTAGAGACTCCGCGCCAACACCGCCGCCTCTTTTCCTGCCATTTATCAGCCTCCTGGGTGCAACTGGAGTGATTCTTCTCGCTTCAACGTGCTCAACAAAAATCACTTTGTCCGGGTCATCCTCGAAAGCTTGCGAATCGGCGTCCAACGAGTTTGTGAATTTCTCAATTTCTTCTTCTTGCTGTTTTTGACGTTCTGTTTGTTCTTTGGCCGCGTTCAGGATGGCATTCGTTCTGCCACCGACACGTTTTGGGGAGCTAGTGTCTTTAAATAACGACGATCTTTTCATTATTTCTTCGATCGGGGGCATTTTCTTACGGGTGGTGCTTGATTTCATGATCGGGATTGGAGCTTCATAATTATCTAGTTCGTCTGGAACAAAAAAAAAATTCAAAGGTGTCGCGCATTTATTGCACATTATACAGCGACTTCGGTTACTGTTGGCAAGTCTTGAGAAATACAAAATTGAGAATATTGGCATTGGTGTTATGTTTTTTGTTATTGTGTAACAAATGGTTTTAGACCGTAATGTGTTTATAGTTATGGAGGTGAATCTTGAAAACCCTTCAGAAATAATAATTGTTCAGGTCTGTAAGTAGGGTTTCATCGAGACGAGAAATCTCGTCTCGAAGGAAATTTCTCGTCTCGTCTCGATCATCGAGACGAGAAATCAACAAAATCTCGTTTCGATGTTTTTCTCGAAGACAATTTCTCGATCTCGATTTGAGATTCTCGAAATTTTGAGTCTCGAAAACAAAAACTGAATGTTATTAAAATATATTAAATGTATATAACATAACATGTCTGCACTAAAAGAAAGGGGAAAATGTTTTCTAGAAAGACTAGCTGTTTTCAAGAGCAACACTGACCATTAGAACGAAGCCGATTAACTGGAGAATCGGCTCAATTTCCAATGTGTTTGAATTCTTTGGCTATGTAACGAAGAAGATAATATTTACGAGTGTATAAACAATAATTCCCTTGACAATGGTTTAACAACTGAAACGCGTCGAGATTAATAGAAATATACAATTTGTGAAGTTGAAAAAAGGACTTTCATTTTTCATTTTGCTCTGAATAATTTCGTTATCAGTTAAGAAACTTTTTTTATATTGGAACATGGTATGCTATCTATATTTTTCTTAGGTTTTGTTAGTTTTTGGGTGTTTGAAGTTAATTTTTGTTTAATAAATTACTCAACAATAGGTTCGTTCCAAGCATAAATTTGAGTGTTTCAAGGGTCTTTTTTTCTTTAAGAATATGGAAATATCAATTTTTTGCTTTTGTTATTTGCTTTGTTATCTTTGTTTTTTTTTATGTTTTGTTGATTTTCTTATATTTAAAATGAATTAAAATTATTTCGTATTCCCTAACATAGTCTTTTATTTTCGCTTTTCTGACCTATTCAGAGTTGTCTGTGCTTTAGGTATTGCAGCACCTACATTTTTTCGAGATCGAGAAATCTCGAAAAAATTTCTCGATCTCGAAAAATCTCGCACTGTTTTTCTCGATCTCGTCTCGAACAAAAAAGTTCAGTCTCGTCTCGATTTCGTCTCGATTTCGTCGAGACGAGACGAGACAAGAAATCTCGAATTTCGAGAATCTCGTGAAACCCTATCTGTAAGCAAACAATCTAGCTTCCACACTGCATATCAAATTGTTTGACAAAATAACCTGGTTGTTTGGGACTTACGTTTTATCGTATTGTAATTTTGGGTAATTTAAACGCACTTGTATAATATATGTCTTAAATTTGCAGTGTAAATTTCAATTATTAATTGCGCGTGAGAATGGCATTCCCATGGACTTTCGCGCGGTACCGTAAAAGAGAGCAAGAATGCGCTCTTGATTAAAGGAGGACAGAGATTGAGTAGCCAAAAAATATGTGCTGTCGCTGTCCGGAAGGAGAGAACGATTTTTGCCGGCAATCAAACCAGAACCAATTATTTTAGTGCCTAAAACCCACGCAGTTTCGGGGTAAGTCCTTTATTGGTTTTGCCATTTATCGATTTTTGATTACTTTTAAAAATACAGTCCACTGACTAGCTCGTACATTTGGTACCTTCGGCCGAATTATCGGTTACCTTTTTTCATATACAAGTTGCGTAAAAATTAATTTTAATTAATTACATTGGTACCACAGTTTTTTGAGTACCTATTTGTACCTATTTATTATTACACATTCATTTTAACATTTTTTAATATGAAATTCATTAAATTTATTGATGTTTAAATAATATTTATTATTAAGTTATTATTTAGCATTGGGTTGAATGCCGGTAAATATAAAGTTATTTTCACTAACATTCCACAGTTGACTCTGCTACGTTGATTGTTACGCCTCAGTCGCCAAAGCCGTTTCTCAAAGTTTCCTAAGGAAATCATATGACAAAAAACTCATTTAGCCCCAACAAATTGCCATACAAGACTTCTCGTTCAGGTCCTTCTACCTTTCTTCTCCAAGGCAGTTCCCCTGAGCCTAAAAGTTGCCATAGCTGCAACGAAAATCATGATTTGGAACAATGTTCACAATTTTTGAAGAAAACTCCAAATCAAAGGTTCACTTTGCTGAAACACAAGAATGTCTGTGTAAATTGTTTTGGCCCCCATTCTGCGCGCCAGTGTACAGATCCCAATTGTTGTTCCATTTGTAGGAAGAAACATCATTCACTTTTACATTTCAACAATGAGTCTCCACCAAATAAGAATAATTTATCTTCCTCAGCCAAGTCACAAACCACATCAATGCCGTCGGAACCTACACCTGATGAAAACATTGACTTTCTTCAGGTTAAAACATTTACTAGTGTTACATCGTCTCCCTCTGTAGTTTTTTTGTCAACAGCTAAGGTGGCAGTACTTGACAGTCGGGGTGTCTTGCAGACTGTTAGAGTTTTGCTAGATAGTGGAAGTCAATCCAGCTTTATCACGGATACGTGCCTTATGCGATTAGGCTTACCTCATAGAAAATCACACCTCCCTATTTATGGTTTAGGTGAAATTTCCACAAGTTCTTCAGGATTAGTCTCTTGTATCATTATATCCTATTGGCGACCCTTCATCTACGTTTAATGTTGAGGTTGTGGCAGTTCCCAAAATTTGTTCTCATCTTCCAGAGCAACCCATTTCACTTGAAAACTTTTCACATTTAGCAAATTTAAAGTTGGCTGATGAGAAATTTAATCAACCTGCTGCGATTGATATGTTGCTTGGGGCAGACCTGTTTCCTTTGTTGCTGTATGAAGGGCGAATTGAGGGTGGCCCCGGGAAGCCAGTCGCACTTAATACCATACTTGGTTGGGTTATTATGGGAAAAACTGATACTCACCATACTGGTGTTCGTACATTTCTTACTACCAGTGAGTCACCCTTGGATGTGGCTATAAGAAAGTTCTGGGAAATTGAGGAAATTCCAGCTGAAATTTTGCCTTCAGACGAAGATATTTTATGTGAAAAAATATATACTGAGACGAGGGGGCGACCACTCCCGAAAAATATATACAGGTTTTGTGGAAATCCTATGATTTCGAAGAATTTTTCTAAAAATTTGCGATTTCGGAGGATTGCGAGGCGATTTCAGTGACTGCAGAGACTGCAGGGGGAATTGCGAACTAATTTTTGAGATTGCGAGGTGATTTTTGGGATTGCAAGGTGATTTCTGGGGATTATAAATATGATTGCGGAACATAATTCATTCGATTTTTTGACTATCTTTTGAATTTTTTGAAAAATTTTAATTGCAGTTTTTCATTCATAAGTTTATAGATAGGTATCTACAGGGTGACCCATTTTCCATGTTTTAATAGGCTATATCGAAAACCAGCAGAGCAGAGATATCAAAAATGTGGGAGTACATTCTAGATCTCTTTTTTGAGAAAATAACAATGGCGAGGACAAATCACAGCTAACTTGATGTGTTTACGAAATACATCAGGGCACTTTTCAAAGTTTGTCCAATTTCAAGAGCTTCTAATTTTTTCATTAATCAAGATATCCAAAAACCAAAAATACCTACTTTCTTCAAGCATGTTCATAAGTAGAATCCAGTGGCATGACTATTTTTTTTTTCAGATGCCTCTGATTTTGGAATATTAACCAGTTGTGTTTTTTAAATAGGACACCCCGTATATTATTTTTTCATTGCATAGCTTTTTTTGAGCTGATTTCAATGATATAAGGTTTTATAGCTTTATCTTTATCTTCATTAGTTTTAGAGGAAAAAAATAAATTCCGTTTCTCCATAAGAAACAATGAGCTAGAAAGAGATAAGTCATGAAATAAATTATGTGTTGCTTATTCATCATTATCACCCCCAATAATTCATAGTTCAAATTGAAAAAAAAAAAACTAAACTTGTTGAATTGTTGAATAAGGGGCTGGTTTCTCAATAGCGAGTCACCCCCGAGTTAAGCATAACTCCAGGGTAAACATTGCAACTGGCCACGCTTACCCTGGAGTTCAAACCAACCCGGAGGTGACTCGCAATTGAGAAACCGGCCCTAAGAATAGAAATTTGTAGCCGATTCATATTTCAACTATCTCTTTCTAATTCATTGCTTCTTACAAAGAAACGGATTTTTTTTTCTCGAAAACTTTCGGAGATAATGCTATAAAACCTTATATCATTGAAATCAGCTCGAAAAGAGCTATGCAATGAAAAAATAATATACGGGGTGTCCATTCAAAAAAATACAACTTAACAACAGGGTTACCTATTATTCCAAAGTCGGTGGCATCTTGAAAAAAAAAACTGGTCATGCCACTAGATTCTACTTCAAAAACAAATTAGCCTTGATTCGTCTTCTCCATTGTTATTTTCTCTAAAAAAAATCTCTGCTGGTTTTCGATATTGCCCATTAAAACATCGGAAATGGGCCACCCTGTACATGTCCAGCTGCCACTTGAAAAACTTGATTCAAGTATCATTTTCCAATGATTCTGAAATACGTCCAATATACCAGATGTCATAAAGAGCTGCATATTTTTCATTGGATAATGAAATCACATTTCCACTTGTTCCACATCCGATCCAGCATTTGATTCTTCAAAAAAAAAAAAAAAATACTGTTGTGTGCTGAATTCAAAAATGGGAGCAACAAAAACCTGATGTCAATTATCAATGTACCTCAAAAACGGGCAAAATCCCGATCAACAGCTGATTTCTTATCCCCACCAGAGCTGATTTTGAGCGATTTCAGAGATTGCAGAGGTGATTGCATAGGATTTCAGCGATCGCGGACAACGATTTCGGGACTGCAAGAAGGATTTCGGATATTGCGAACTGACTGCGGGATTTCAGAATGATTTCGGAGATGATTGCAAGTGACTGGATATTTATTTAGTACAATTTTTTAACTACAAAAAAGAGCACTGCGTTTTATGCTAAAGTTAAAAAGAAGAGATTCTTGTAGGCCCTTTTTTATTAGCCATAAAATCCTAACTTTGACCAGCGTGTTTATCCATGAAACAGCCTGTTTGATTCATAGGAAGTTTAAAAGGGAAATTCAGGCCACTTCAGCTTATACTGTGAGAAATACCCACACCACATCACTTCCGATACCTACTTCCACCTTAACTAAAAAGTCCATAATTTATAATGGTAGGAAAATATTTAATCATCTACCAAAAAGTATAAGAAAAATAGAAGATGAAAGAAAATTTAAAAGAGAAGTGAAAAAATTACTTTTGAACAAAGCTTATTATTCAGAAATCGAATATTTTGACGACTTATTTTAGACTGTAATTTTTTATACATTTATTTTATTTTATTTAAGACCCGCTTTAATTTATGTTTTGACCTCCTGTGTAATTTTAGTATCGTCGTTTTATTATGTATTCTTTGTATTGTCGACTTATCGGTGTTTTTAATATTGTTTTACAAGTCAGCATTATATTATGTTTTAGGTATTTTTTTTTTTAGTTTTTAGTTCTGCTTTGTCAATGAGATGTTTTAATCTTTTTTTTTATGACAATAAAGCTGTTTTTGAATTTGAATTTTGAATTTGAAAAATTTGATTTCAGGCCAAATGTACACGTATTGCGGAAAGTGGTTGTCCCCTCGTACTGAGACAACCTTTATTGAACCAAATGGTAGATATGTTGTTTCAATGCCATTTAAACAAAGTGATCCCCAATTTGTGGATTCCAGAGATGTTGCTCTGCGACAGTTTCGCTCCTTAGAGCAGCGTTTATCAAAAAATCCCCCTTTGTATTCTGCCTATTCGGAATTTATGCAAGATTATTTGGACCGTGGTCATATGTCATTGGATTTATCTAGGATAGGGTCCTCGAGTGGTCAAGAATATTTTATTCCACACTTTTGCATTTTTAAGCCCGATAGTGCCACTACAAAGTTAAGAGTAGTGTTCGATGCTAGTGCTAAAGACGCTACTGGTTTTTCATTGAACGATGCTCTTTTAATTGGCCCTAAGCTTCAGCAAAGCATATTTTCTTTATTGCTAAATTTTCGGTTTCATGACGTAGTGTTTACCTGCGATATTAAGCAGATGTATCGTCAAATTCTAGTGACAGAGGCCCACAGAAGATATCAAAAGATATTGTGGCGTTTTTCACAAAATGACCCTGTTCAAGAGTTTGTGTTAAACACCGTGACGTATGGAGTGTTTTCTTCCCCATTTCTGGCTTTGCGCACTATTGCTCAAATCGCTGAGGATCAGAAAACTAATTACCCTGATGCCTCTCAGGTTTTAAAATCAGATTCCTTTGTTGATGACTTGGTCACTGGGTCGGATTCTATTGCGTCAGCTTTACCCCTACAAGCAGACCTTATTCAATTATTGGGTCGGAATGGGCTGGAAGTACGTAAATGAGCTTCTAATCACCCAGCTATTCTAGAAGCAGTGCCTCCCTCAGACTGTCAGCAACAGCCTCATTCCTTTGATAATAGCGATTGTGCTATAAAAATTTTAGGTTTAACGTGGCTACCCACATTAGACACCTTTTCATATACTTGCGTTCCTAAGAATAATGCCGCGACAAAAAGAGGCATCCTTTCTGAATTGGCACGCATTTTCGATCCTTTGGGTTTTATAGCCCCTGTATCTTTTTTTGCCAAATACCTTATTCAGTATTTATGGGTATTGGGCATAGATTGGGACCAATCTGTTCCTCAAGAAGTCGAAAATCGTTGGTTGCAATTTCAAAATGAATTACCCACATTAAAGAATATAAGTGTTCCACGAAGAGTAATTTCGAGTGACTACCACTCAGTAGAGCTTCACGGGTTTTGTGATGGGAGCGAGAACGGGTACGCAGACGTGGTCTATTTTCGACTGTTGAGCAAAAATAGGGCTCCTGCTATTTCGCTAGTTTGCACGAAATCTAAGATATCTCCATTAAAGAGAATTTCAGTTCCTCGTTTAGAGCTGTGTGGGGCAGTGCTCTTGTCCAACTTAATTTTGGAAGTTATTAATTGTTACTTGTCTAAACTTGTCTTCGCAGAGATCTATGGTTGATGTGATTCTAAAACCGTTATAGCTTGGATAAAATCCTCCCCTCACAGGTGGAAGACTTTTGTAAGTAACCGTGTTACACATATACAATCAAAAGTTTCTCAAAATATCTGGCATTATATTTCCACTAAAGAGAACCCTGCTGATTGTGCATCTCGTTGGCTACTACCTACCGAGTTGATAAACCACCCCTTATGGGTGGCGGGGCCTCCGTGGCTGCATTCTGAAATACTTCCTTGTAATAAGTTGGAAGTTGTCATTAGTGATTGTTACGACGAATCCAGGCCACTTGCCCTTGTTTCGACACGCACATCCTCAGAAATAGCTACATTACTTTCAAAATTTTCTAATTTTGGTAAAATTAAGAGAATACTAGCGTATTGCTTGAGATTTGCTTTCAATTGGAAGAATTCCGACAATAAACGGCTTCATGATCCCGTTATGTCTGAGCTTAATGATGCTCTTTTGATATTGGTAAAACAAACTCAAGCCGAATATTTTTTCGAGGATATTTCAAACAACATAAATAAAAAACCTGTTTCAAATCAGTTACGACGATTGGTTCCTTTTTTGGATAGTTCAGGTATACTAAGAGTAGGTGGGAGGCTCAAACATGCTGATGTAATTATACGCAAATAATTACAAGCATCCCATGTTGAGTTAATTATTATGGAAACACATTCAGACAATTTTCACCCTGGTTTTCAAACCACTCATTCTCTCATTTTGCAAAACTTTTGGATTCTGAATCCCAAGAGAGCCATTCGCTCTGTTATTGGAAAATGTTTAAGGTGTTTTAGGGTGAATCCTACGTCTAATATACCTCTAATGGCTGATCTTCCTTCATTCCGCGTAAATCAATTAAAGTTTGTGTTTAAATGGGCGGGCCTTTTCTAATAACTTCCAATCGTACTAGAGGTTGTAAGACTTTGAAGGTATACTTATGCCTGTATGCTGTAGCACAAAAGCCTTACATCTTGAAAACACTTCAAATTTGTCTTCAGAGTCATTTTTGGCGGCTTTACAGCGTTTTATCTCCAGACGAGGAAGGGTGGTGAATATCTACAGTGACTGCGGCACCAATTTTGTTGCCAGCGGCACCAATTTTGTTGCCAGCAGCAAATATATTAAAGACCTAATGCAGTCAGCTTTTGAAGTTGAGAAGATTGCATGGAACTTTAATCCTCCTGCCACCCCACATTTTAATGGATTAGCCGAATCAGGAATTAAATCGGTTAAAACTCATTTGGTGCGGATTATAAGAGATCAGATTTTGACTTATGAGGAACTGAACACTATTATAGTACAAATAGAAGCCATGTTAAATTCCAGACCATTGAGTCCAATAAGTTCCGATCCTAACGATTTGAATGCCATAACCCCTAGTCACTTTCTTATATTGGAACCGATCACGGCACTTCCCGATTTTGATTTAACCAGTTGCAAATTAAATACCCTAACGCATTGGCAATTATTGATACGTATGAGTCAGGACTTTTGGAAAAGATGGCGCGATGAGTATTTGCATACTCTGTCTCAGAGATATAAATGGAATACCGCTTCAGATCCACCTAAGATTGATATGCTTGTGGTTCTTAAGAATTAACAATTTCCTCCTTTACGATGGGAACTTGCAAGAGTCGTTAAATTACATACAGGCTCTGATGGGGTTTGCAGGGTAGTAACAGTCAGAACGGCTCGCGGCCTATTTCAGCGCCTGGTGGTAAAACTCTGCCCATTACCTGGTCAGTAGGCATCTCTATTCTCTATGCTTGTTCAGAATGTTTTTTATTAGGATTATAATTTTATATATTTTTTATTTTGTTTTTTTTTTATACAAAATACGCATTAGGTATTTTGGTGGGCGGTAATGTTTGGGACTTACGTTTTATTGTATTGTAATTTTGGGTTATTTAAACGCAACTTGTATATATGTCTTAATTTTGAAGTGTAAATTTCAATTATTAATTGCGCGTGAGAATGGCATTTCCATGGACTTTCGCGCGGTACTGTAAAAGAGAGCAAGAGTGCGCTCTTGATTAAAGGAGGACAGAGATTGAGTAGCCGAAAAATATATGCTGTCGCTGACCGAAAGGAGAGAACGATTTTTGCCGGCAATCAAACCAGAACCAATTATTTTAGTGCCTAAAACCAATGCAGTTTCGGGGTAAGTCCTTTATTGGTTTTGCCATTTATCGATTTTTGATTACTTTTAAAAATACAGTCCACTGATTAGCTCGTACACTGATATATGGGCAAATAAAGTGTTGTATAAAACTTACCAAACAAATCTTCACTATTAGTATTCGCCAAGTCAAATTTTTTCTTCGTATTATTATTGGAACTAACTAGCGTTTCATTCGAATTGTTTTTCTTTGAATTAGTTGGTACAGCTTTTTTCAACCATTCACCTTCATTTTTTGATTTCTTCGTTGATCCAGATTCCAACAGAATTTCATCAAATACTTCATTGTCATTGTATACCTAGAAAAAATTTGTATTAAACAATAGCGTGTTTTTTTTTGTTAGTAGTTTTTACCCTTTTTTTAGTCATCCGTCCAGAACGACTAACATAAACTTCTTGTTGCGAACTTAGAAAATCTTCGTCTTTAAGTGATGAAATTACTGGATTTATGCACGTGCGTGCATCAACGCCTCTAATAGGTTTGCATCTAGGAGCCATAATTGTTGATAAGCTTGTAAAAAAATATGAAAATTAAAAAAAATGTTTTATGAATCAAAATTTGATTTTTGGCCTACCTAGCATAATGTGATATTGACTTAGCCACTGCCATGTGATAATAAGACATCATTTTTACACGACTCTCGCTGTTGGCAGATAAGAATTTTTTGCTATTTTGTATGTTGACAAACTTTAAATTGTGATAAATAACTTTTAAATAATTTTTATCCTGGCTTTCGGGCATATCGTAAAAGCCAATTGGTGTTTTTTTGACGCTCAAAATGGTATCGGATTCTTGGGACTCGTTTTCTAAAATAGTGTTCTCATAAAAATGTTATCCAATATGTTTACATATACAACAATAGGTACTTAAGCAACATTTTTAAAAGTATACCTCCACACGTAGAGAATATGTAATATGTATATCATTATGTAAAGTAAAAAAAAATATCTTTTTGTTAGTCTAATTGTTTAAAAAGGGCCAATATAATCCCAATATTTAAAGCGGGCGATAAACAAAATCCCTCAAACTATAGACCTATAGCCTTGTTGCTGACTCTATCAAAAGTTGTAGAGAAAATAGTAAAAATATGAATCGTTTCATTTTTAAATAAAAAAAAGATTCTTAGTCCCAAGCAATATGGATTTCGAGCTTCCAGGGGGACTTCCGATGCAATATTTGCATTTCTCGAGGAACTTTTCTTAAAACTAAATGACAACGACGTTGCCGCAGCAGTGTTCTGTAATCTCACGAAAGCTTTTGATTGTGTCAGTCACAGAATAATGCTGTGGAAACTGCAGTCCTATGGATTTCGGGGATCCTCTTATAAATGGTTTGAGAGTTATTTGCAAGATAGGACGCAAAGTGTTCGCTTTGGAGGTGATGTTTCTGGACAGTATGGGGTGCCTCAAGGGTCTGTTCTTGGTCCAATATTGTTTTTAATTTATGTTAATGATATTACTGATCTTGGCATCTCGGGGAAATTTACATTGTTTGCGGATGACGCAACTATACTATGGCACAACACTAGTACGGGTTTCTTGAGTGACAAAATAAATAGGGACATAGTTGCTCTCAAGCAGTGGTTTGACGCTAATCACTTAACACCGAATATATCGAAAACTAATGTCATGCATTTTAGGTGCACACTTGAACCTATCAAACTTGATGACATATCCTTGTCGAGCACCAATGAGAATAAATTTCAAGGGCTTCTCATTGATAGCAGACTTAAATTCCAATCACACATAGAAAACCTTAGGAAAAAACTTGCTTCCAACTGCTTTGCAATGAGAGTTCTCTTTGGAGAGCTGGATTCACAGACCATGAGAAATGTATATTTCTCACTCATAGAAAGTCACTTAAGATATGGACTGTGTTTCTGGGGTACATGTTCTGCACAGTTATTTGATAGTGTTTTTGTGCTGTAAAAAAGAGCCATAAAGTATTTGAGTGGAGCTAAAATGAGAGATTCATGTAAACCTTTGTTCATTTTAACACTTCCCAGTCTATTTATTTTAGAGACAGTTTGCCTAGTTCACAAAAAATATAGAAATAGCTTGCAAGCAACAAGTTTGTATAACACGAGGCAAACTTATAATATAATACTGCCAATACCATCTTCGACACAAATTAAAAATTCTATCATATACAATAGTCGAAAATTATTTAATCACTTACCTGTGGAAATAAGACAAGTGGAAAACAACATAGTTATTTATACACCAAGTGAGTTAAATGAATGTTTATTCATGAGAAGAAATTTTAACCCACGAGCCCTAGCGAGTGGGTTAATTTTCTTCGAATGAATGAACATTTTAACTCACGTGATGTATACAAAATTTTATCCCATTTTAGATAGATAGACATACGAAAAATAAGGTAATTAATAGGAATCAAATTATAAAAAGAATTCATATAGCGAGCGCATATCAAATATTGAAACTGGTAGTTGCTAGGGTATAACTAGTTTGTTTGTATTTGTAGCAGATTTTTATACTGGCAGAGTGACTTAAAGACCGAGAGTGAGTTAAAAATATTTTAAGTCACTCAGATGATAAACGTCTACTTACCTTTGTTATTATGCGTTCAATAATGTCATTTTTAAATGTCAAAATGGGATAAAAATATTTAAAGGGATAGTGAAAAGGTTACTAATTGAGAGGGCTTATTATGACTGTACTGAGTTTTGGAATGATAAATTTTGACTGTATCAATTGATTGGCTCTGCCGATACCATTATTATTTTTATCCCATTTTGAGGTTTTAAAATGACATTATTGAACGCATAACAATAAAGGTAAGTAGACGTTAAAAACATTTTAACTCACTCTCAGCATTTTAAGTCACTCTGCCCACCTAAAATTCTGAAACCTCAGTGATTTGAAATAGTTTTAACTCACTCCCGGCATTTTTTAAATTTCCCTCGAAATTTCCACAAAATGGGATAAAATTTTGTAAACATCACGTGAGTTAAAATGTTTATTCATTCGAAGAAAATTAGCCCACTCGCTAAGGCTCGTGGGTTAAACTTTCTTCTCATGAATAAACATTCATTTAACTCACTTGGTGTATAAATAACTATTATTTTTATTTTCATGATTTGACTTTTGAAATTTATGCTTAATGTTTTATTCCTGTGGCACATGTATAATGTATATATACAGTGTGCGCCATAAAGTTGGGTACATATAGGAAAATTCCGAGGAAAATTCTTAAGTATTCCTTTTTTCAAAAAACTTTTTTTGGGGATCGTTTAGGCATGTTCGATAACCAAAAAATCGATTATGACACATGTCATGCGATTATTGGTTGAGCGGGAATTTTGAAAAAAATTGATATTGATGTCGAAAAACGGGTAAATTTGACAAGATATCAAAAAAAATTTATAAGAAAAAGTTGTTCAGAATACAAAAATAACTCCATATGCCGATTTTGAAGCAAATCAGAGAACAAAAATAAAACTACTTATTTTACCCATACCATTAAATGGAAAATCGAAAATATTAATTTTATTTCAAAAATAGATTTATTCAACTAAACTACATAAGTTTGATATCAAACGAATCGATTGTTTTGCGAAATACACACTTGAAGGTCATAAATTAGAAAATATCGTCCGGTCGTGTCGCTATAACTGTACCCATGTCCCTTTTTGCACATTTTCTGGTCATCAGAAAAATAACATGACATGTGTCATAATCGATTTTTTGGTTATCGAACATGCCCTAACGATCCCCAAAAAAAGTTTTTCGAAAAAAGAAATAATTAAGAATTTTCCCATATGTATCCAACTTTATGATGCACACTGTATATATATATATATATATATATATAGATTTTTTAACCGTCTTTTTATGACATTTTAATTTAATTTGTGTGACATAATTATGTGAATGATAGGTAGTTGACTTCGGTGACTACTTCTAAGTTTCATTTTTTTTTGTTTGTTTTTACCTCAGTTTTTACTTTTACAATAGGCTCCTTGCATCAAATTTTTTTATTGCTGATTTCGATAGTCCATGAAAAATAAGACAACACGTGTTTTTTCTTTTTCTTCTTAGTCAAAAATTGACGGAGATACAACAGTATGAAATCTGCCTATGACGTCACTTATCTAATAAATAAGTGACGTTGCACATGCTCAGTATATCTATATATACAAAACTTAATATTTAAAAAACTTCCGGAATAATCATATTTGGGCGAAATAAAAAAAAGTAACGATTTTTTTTATGCTTATTTGATTTGATTTGATCTATTGAAAATTACACCAACTTTCGAGTGGCTATTTCCAAAAAAATTATAGGAGAGTTCAAATAATGAAACATCAACAAACAGTTCCTCTATGTTGTCTCAGTGTGGGAATACCTTTAAGTGACTTTTCAGCATAGCATGAGGTTCTGTGCATTAGGTGCATCTACAAAATTAATATTTAAAAGGGAATCAGACATATAAAAACTGTTTTTTAATTAAGCGCTGATGAAAGGCTCACTAAAAGGTCACTTTACTCAAGTACCTAGTTTGTGAAAATTAGATTAGCCCTCTTGAATCCTTAGTACCATCTATATCACTCCTACCTAAATGGATTTTATGATTATTATTCTTTTCTTCACTTGGCTCCTTCTCTTGTACTACTCGACTCTTTTTAGGGATATCCTTAACAAAACGTTTCCACGATTCATCCTCCTCCTCCACTTGGACTACTTTGTTTGCAGGGCTAGGCTCAGCAAAAACTTCCCAAGGTTCCTTTTCAGATTCCTCAACTTCCTCATCTATTATAATGCTTTTTGATGGAGCTACAACCTTCGAACTTTCAATGGCTTCCAAAAGTTCGTTGGCACTTTCGTTTAGGCTCTTCTCAGCTTCACTGTCAACATCGAAAGATCTTCGTGATTCTTCTTGTAGTGATGCTTCGGAGTTTCTGACTGCGTTGTAGAATTGAACTATGAGCTCTTCATCCATTCCATCTTCGTACATATTAGCATCTACAGAAAATAACATTATGAAGTTGATTTTAGAAAACAGTACTTAAGTGTTCTAATAAAGATATTAATGGAATTTTTGCATTTTGGATGTTAGAAGTATCAGAGACAAAGAACCAGGGGACAAGTCTAAAAAAGGAGGGAAAAATAATTTGAAGAAATATTGGCAAATTTAGCTGTATTTTGTGTTTGTATACATCGGACATAGTTTTCATGGTACAATTTTATTTAAATTAAACAGAAATAAGTGGTTTTAAATGGAAAAAAATAGCTAAAATGGTTTTGTTTGCAAGCAACCTTTTTGTTCTTTCCTAAAGAAAACTACACTTTAATTACCTGTGAGACATTTCTTCATCGCCTCTATATCAACTTCCTGAGACATTTTTGAATTTGCTTTAAATTTGAATGGGTAAAAACACGGTTTTTAGGTATTCAACAGAAAGCGACTTATTTTCCTTTTTTTTAATTTTATCTACAACAACCAACCCGAACCAAACAAGTTTTTTTTTAGGTTAGCATTGACAGATGACAGATGCTGGAACGCACCCTACTTGTTTTTGCTCTGAAGCACTGGAACGCCTATAATCAGCCCGGGCGCTCTAGAGTAGAGCAGCTCAAGAGTGCTTAATGTGCGCCAATGGAAAACGACTCGGGTTTCAATCTTTAAGAAACCTCAAGAACTCGCGACACATTGGAGTAGATCTGGAATGGGTATTTATCGCTTTTTTAGATGTAGAGTGGTGAAATCAAACGCAAACCGTTATACTCTACTGGTTCAGGTAATGTCCTCGGAGTAAACCGAGCAAGATTATTAGTGTTCGGGTTAAGAACGAATTAAAAAGAGGGCCTAACCGAGCTGCTTACGATCAAGCACTTTTCTTACCTGAGTTGAAGTTAGTTTCTCGATCCAATGTTGCCAAATCCTCCTTTCATAAAGCGCCAAATTTAAATAGATTTATATTGCGGATAATGTTACAATAATAATTAACCGTGCGTTCGTTATTTTGGTCTGAGTTCTCCGAGCATGACGTTACCGTTCGTTTATTCAAAAAGTGTACTCGGTGCAGCCTCATTCGCGTTCGTTTATTAAAATTTCTGGCACTTTTATATAGCGTTCAACTGCTCTGTTCCCTCGCTGGTCACGTGATTACGGCTCCGCTCAGCACGCTCTGCTCTTCGAGCAAAATACCGAACGCAAGGTAAAGGTTAATTTCTGTTATACAACAAATAAAGTCTCGCATGATTAGTAGGTAATAAATTAATCCTATTATAGATATTTATGTTATAAGGATCATAATCACGATCATTATGGTATTAGCCGTGAATATTATTAGACGAGGCGTCAGCCGAATCAGATGATAACACGGCGTGTGCCATAATGATTGTTTTTCTACTGAAATTTCATAATACGCTATTAAACGATTAAAATCTGTATCATAATGAACTTCATTACGATACAGATTTTCATTATAATACTCATTTTTAATATTATACAATGTTGATAGATGGCAGCACTAGTTGAGATATTAAACATTTTAAACGGTGATTTTGCGTAAAACAATTATTTTGATAACTATAAAAAAGACTCCGAATTGTTTAAAAGTTACCTTAAGTTTGGGACAAAGAATAATTATTATGGAAATCATGAATGATAAGGAAGAATTTTTACTTTCTTCATTATTATGCATTGTCAATAGATGGCGCCACCAGTTAAAAAAAATTGTTTTTTTTTTTTTCGAATGTTGCATCACTGTTTATAGCTTTTCCATGGTAATTTAGCGAAAAACAGTAATTTTATAAAAAAAAATACTTCAAATTGTTATTAAAAGTTAATACCTTAAGTTTGGGAGAAGGCATTATTATGGAAATATTGAGCGATAACGAAGAATTTTCACTAACACCTCCAGAAATTAAAGAAAGGGCGACAAATGCAGGTAATAATATACTACCGGACAAGTCCAAGAAAATTTACGAAAAATTATATGGACAATTTATGGATTGGAAACACCAAAAACACATCATCCTTCTCAGAAAATGTTTTGATAGTATATTTTGAAGAATTACAACAAAAAATGAAACCTTCAACTGTATGGATTACTCAATTATGAAATCTCTATTCAAAGTTAAGCATAATGTTGACATATCTAAATATCATAAGTTTTATCAATGGCAGTAGAAAAAATAGTGTATGCAACTCTCATGTAATGGCCATTAATACACTCGCATGTTATATATGAAACTCGCCTACGGCTCATTTCGTATCCTACAACATGCTCGTGTATTAATGGCTATCATTACATGATCATTGCATAATATACTGTTATAATCCAAATTTCATACAATATTTTATATTCCAGAAATTGTAAATTATTTTAATCGTTAAATGTTGTCTTCAATAAATTTTTCATATTTTTGCCTACTAAACCTACCTATATTTTTTTCTCATTATAGTACTTAGCACTGTAATGAAATCGCATTAAAGTACTCAATCCAATAAATTATGTCATTTTGACACTACAAATGAGATCCAATAATGTAATTTTGACAGGCCGGAATATAAAAATAGAAAATAAGTAATGGTAATAATAAGATAAAAATAATAATATAATACGGTATATTTTTTCATTGTGAATTTATATTTAGGTACTTATAGTAGTTATTCTAAAGAAAGAAGCGAAAGTATTTAAAACTAAAAATAAAAGGTCGAAGTTCTCTAAAAAAGTATATTAGGTTTTTGTACTAAGTGAAGTCGTAAATATTCATTTTTTTTAAAAGATATTCCACACTCTTCGCATTTGAACATTGTTACTTCACACGCATATTCAATGATCACTTTAACATTAAGTCCATGAACTTCACGTCGATGTCGATTATAATTACTTTGAGTCGAAAATACTTTATCGCATTCAAGACCCAAAAACCGGAACGGAACCGTTTTTTTTAGCGGACCGGAACCAGAACGAAACCCATATTTCATAGAAATGTTGTAGTGCAGGCAGAACCGGAAGCGATATAAATTAATCGGGTCTTACCGGTATTTTTCGGTTTCAAGATTGTAAATTGGGCTGTTTGCTGTCAAGGATAATACTCACTACTACTACAGGATAGCCTATCCTCATAAGGCCTGTGAGGAACAAATCTTAAGCACCCACCACGCCAAATCACCAGTTGTGACGTAGACAGCATGTCCTTTCTCGCCTTGACGTAGGCTGTTTGATGACGTAGGCTGTTTGCACTACAGGTTGTGATTTCGCGGGCTTTTGCTTTATAAATACTTGGTTTTACTACATTAAATAGCATTCTAATGCCTGTTCTCACCAACCATTTTAGGGAAGCCCCCAAACGATAAGTCTTCCTTAAACTGACATTTTATTCCCATGTAAATATGTCATTTTAAGGAATACTTATCGTTAAAACTTTCCTAAAGTGGTTGGTGGAAACGGCCATAAAATAATCATTTTTTAAATCTCGTTTTCATCCTCCTATTTGCTTATTGAGTTAATCGAAATTAAGTAATATTTTTCATCATAAACTTAAATTCTAAACTACGACCGCTAGTGCAAAAAGCTGACCACTCAGTTATGACGTCAGAAATGGTGACAGCTCAATATGGCGGTGGTTACCAAAAACAAGGCCGATAAGCAATCCTTATTAGTCTGTGTATTATCCTTGGTTTGCTGTTTGGTTGTATCGTGATAAATTTAACACTCTATGGGCCGGTTTCTCGATAGTTGTATTCCTTTCATACCTTTGAATATAAAACTACAGGAAGGAGCATAACTTCGAATCTGCGCGACCAAAATATGTGGAGGTTGCATATGGCCGACTCCGACTAGTATTTCCGGTTTGGCAGTGGCGTATATTTATTTAAATATGATTGTCAATATTATGACTCACTTTTTTCTCACTAACTCCAGTACTTATTATCATTTCAAACTGCTAAAATCCATTAAATATCCACTTGAATGAGGACACAGCGAACCACCAAAACAAATGATGAGTCCATACTTGGAGGCTCAAAATGGCCGTTTCCGTCTCTGCGTTGTCTGTAGTGACAGATAGAAAACGCTCCTTCCTGTAGTTTTATATTCAAAGTTTCATACCTATGAGGAGCTCCGGAACAGCTCCGGGGCTTTACGCGCTTATTCCTTTCGAAAAGTGTTTGTTCATTGGTTGCACCTGAGTACTCAAGCCCGAAGTAAACCATTTTAAATGCATGAAAGCACATCTGTTCCTTTCAAATCGGGGCGATTAACACCGGAGCGAGTAGCTCTTGTTTCAAACTCTTGAAAGGACAGCTAATAGCCAGTCACCCCCGGGTTAAGCATAACTCCAGGGTAAACATAGTAACTGGACACGCTTAAAAAAGGCTCGTATTCAATTATTCATAGTCGATGCTCAAGTTGCGTCTTGGTTCAAGTACGACTTGACGCCATATTTACGTTTCCTTACAACACGGAACGATGCTAACAACTATCAAAAATCGGAGCATGAGCCAAGCATGCCGTGGCCAAGCACCCGTCTATGAATAGCGGGCTTAGCCTGGAGTTGAAGCCAACCCGGAGCTGACTCGCTAAAGAAACCGTCCCTATAAAACAGAGCGTTCGAAAGCGCGCATTTCTGAACTCGGCTTGGTTACACCAAGGATATTACACACTACTACAGGATTGCTCATCGGCCTCGATTTTTGGAATCAAGTTCCTAATGATGTTGTACGGTTGCCGACGTCGCCAACGGTCTCGTTAGCGGTTTGCCCCAGCAGTCGTAGTTAGGAATATCCATTTATTTCCTACTGAACTATTATAACCATATAATACCTTGGTTACGATAATCATAAACAGGGTCTTAACTCCCAAGAGAGTTAAGTATTTCTATAACCCCTGCTTATTTACCTTGAATAGGTAAAACTTTGAGAAAAAATAGAAATTTTGGTTTATGGTTTATTTTTATTCCTTTATAAAAATGGACAAAACACAGTAAATTCAATAGGAAATAAAATTATCTATATACCACGGGAATTATCACGTGTTAATACCCACGGGCAATTGGTGTCCCTCGAGCCAAAGGCCCTCAGGACACAAACTTTGCAAACAAAACAATTGTATTATCACTCTCATAATTCCCTTGATACATAAATAACAAAATAACTATCATGATGAAATATATTATTTAATTTTAATTAACATAATAGGCAAGAGGAAGATTCAAACGAGATCTAAACAAGGGTTGTTTTAGAATATTAAATAATGTACTAAAACCAAATATGCATAAAGCAAAAATCAGCGCACTCATAACCTGTGGTGCAAGCATCCTACGTCAAAACGGGAAACGACATGCTGCCTACGTCATCACTGATCGAAAACTCAATAATTTATTATTATTAATAATATTAATTATTGAAGTTGTTGCAGATAGGCAGATAAATCCAATAAAAAATAAACCACAAATTGCAGAAACATACATTTTTTTGTTATGGCCGTTTGCACCCAAGGATAGTACACTACACTAGGCCGAGTTCAGAAATAACACACAGGGTGCGAGTGCGATTTTATGGGTGTGTCTGAATTGAAAATTGGCCATTGGGCCCATAGCACCGTCTAGCATTTTTGAACAGCTAGGGCGTCGCACCGGTGTCACACTCACACTGGGTGTGTCATTCCTGAACTCGCCCCTACTACTACAGGATATCCTATCCTTAAGCCTAGTACTGCGAAATTCGCATTTTTTTGACATTGCGTTGACAATTTGACGTTTTATGCGTGTATCAAACGTCAAATTGTCGAAGCAATGTCAAAAAAATGCGAATTTCGCAGTTATGAGTACTAGGCTTTAGGGCGGGTATTATAAAACTGCTTTGACAGTTAACTTGAAGTTAACTTTTTGAATTACATGTGATTTCAGAAATTAACTTTAAGTTAACTCTCAAACTAGTTTTATAATACCCGCCCTTATAGGTCTCTGTGGAACAAATCTGAAGCCCCCCACTACGCCAAAACACCAGTTGTGACGTAGCAGCATGTCGTTTCTCGCCTTGACTTAGTCTGTTTGCACCAATGAACTATAGTCAAAAACTGGAATGCGCACACATTGCCATATCTGCCAAAAAAATGTAGCCATGAAAGACAGATGCCACAGGAGGGGGATGTTGTTTTTTTCTGTTGCTCGCTGATGACGTTTTGAAAAGTTTTGTCATATTTACCTTCACAGGTTTCATCAATTGGAATACGTGTTGGAAGCAATTTCCGCCATTTAACATAATGAGTGCGACAAAAACAGGTATCCCCTCCGCAGCAGCGGCACTAGGCTTCACGTTCGTCAATATGTGTTCGCATTCCAGTTTTTGGTTATAGTTCATTGGTTTGCACCACAGGTTATGATTCCGCGGGCCTTTCCTTTATGGATACCTACTTGGTTTTACTACATATTACCATTCTAAAACACCTCTTTTTTAGATCTCGTTTTCATCTTCCTCTTCGCCAACAGCTGACGACTTAGTTAATGACATCAGAAATGGTGACACATCAATAGGTTTGTTCGGACTTAGTTCAGAATCAGTTCTGAATTGAACTGCGCATGCGCATTTGTTTATTTATGTTCGATATGAATAAATGCGCAAGCGCAGTTTAATTCAGAACTGATTCTGAACTAAGTCCGAACAAACCTAATATGGCGGCGATTACCAAAACGAGGCCGATAAGCAATCCTAAGTGCGCGTTCACATTGACGCCGCTCGAGCGGTGAGCGTTGCGCGATGCCGCTGTAGCGATGCCCAAAAATAATTTTAACATTATATTTCGAATGAACATGTTAACACCGCGCGACGCACCGATCCAGTGTGAACATGTTCATTCGAAATATTAAAATTATTTTTGGGCATCACTACAGCGGCATCGCGCAGCACTCACCACTCGAGCGGTGTCAATGTGAACGCGCACTTAGTGTGTATTATCCTTGGTTTGCACCGACCATTTTAAGCATTGAATAAAGCCTAGTAGTACTCATAACTGCGAAATTCGCATTTTTTTGACATTGCTTCGACAATTTGACGTTTAATACACGCATAAAATGTCAAATTGTCAACGCAATGTCAAAAAAATGCGAATTTCGCAGTTATGAGTACTAGGCTTTACGCAGGAGCAAGCAAGAGCAAAGAGCAACGTTAACGTACCTACCATCGTCACCAAAAGTAATTGGAACAGCGACATAATAGCTCTTGTACTATTATATGACTTTTAGTGCGGGTATTATAAAACTGCTTTGACAGTTAACTTGAAGTTAACTTTTTGAATTACATGTAATTCCAGAAGTTAACTTTAAGTTAACTCTCAAAGTAGTTTTATAATACCCGCCCTTAGTGTCAAATATTTGTCAAACTATGAATAAAATGAATGATGGTAGAAATAGTCCAGGAGATTATTATGAATTATTTTTGTCCCAGATACTTTTGGTGACGATGGTACGTGTTCGACTCGATTTGCACTGACCCGGTGCAAATTGGTTTTTTGCTCGGCTGTATCAGAGCTACTTCGTGAACTAGCACTAGCGTGCAATTATTTTGGAACCGTCATACACGGTCAGTTCTGGTATTTGCATTGTATTGAAAATTCTTTTTCCTACGAGCGTGCGCAAAGTAGTACTTTTCCGCACGCATTTCGGTTCTCAAAGTTGCACTTTTCCGCACTCAGTGCGGATACAGGCCTTATCCGCACTGAGTGCCGAAAAGTAAAAATAATTGTCAAGCAACAATAAGTACACCTGTCGACTTTGACACATGATGACAAATTTTTCCTCTGTTCCTGTTCCAGCTAACATCTATACCTACAAACACCAAATTTAATTAACTTCAACACATTGTCAGATTTGTTTTCTATATATATGCATCTACAAACTATCTCATCAAATTTATAGCATTTTCCATTTGTCGAAACAGGGCAAAAAAATGTATCCTTATCCTTACATGTTACATGCTTTTAGAAAAAGATGCGGATGCACTCAGTGCGGCACTGATGACAAATGGAAATCGCCATTAAACGCTTTAAGATGAAGAGCTCTGACGATGATTTTCTGTTATATTTTTTTTTTGTTATGTAATTTTTTGATAAATGCATAGGTTCCCTTCAAGTTAATTAAAAATAATTAAACAAATTATCGTTTTTTTTTTAAATTTTTGTTGTTACCTACCTGATATGAAGCTCGTAGGAAAAATTTTGTTCCTAACACGTGCGCAAAGTGTCTTTTCCGCACGCAAACACGTATCCGAACTCCGCTTCGCGTCGTTCATATAACTGTGTTTGCGTGCGGAAAAGTAACACTTTGCGCACTTGTTAGGAAAATAACTTTATTTTTCTGTTAGTGACAAATTTATTCAATATTCAATGGAAGATATTGAAAAAATTGCATTTTTGAATGAAATATTATCCTCTTCGTCATCTAGTAATACCGAAGACGAATTACTTCCGTCAGATGGAGAACTGATTATTATTATTTTTAATGATAAGAAGAAGATTCATAAAATTCCAAATTATATGGACTTTGTAGATATCGATTTTAGCTGAGTGCGGCTATTCAGCGCGGAGTTGGAGTGGAGTGAACAGAGCTAATGGAGTCACCATTAATACGGTAAAAAGCAATACCCGAATCTCAACTCGAATGGAGTGCGAATAGAGTCACTCGAAGTGCACGGAGTGAGCAAGCCGAACCCACCTTCTGATAATAAGTAACTAAAGTCCTGTTTTTTTTTTAAAGATAAAAGTCAAAATAACATTATGTTGGCAATACAATGTAAAATTGTCAATGCTTTCAATTTTTTTATGTAGAATAGGCTTGTGTTGCCAACATAGGTAGTTACTAAATTTTTGACTTGGGGAATTATCTTTAAAAAAAAAAACAGACTTTATACAAGTTTGTAATACAATGCGTTTTATTTTTTGTAACACATGGAAAACAGCTGACAAATGAGCGCCAATCAATCGAATCAGCTCGGTTTTTCGATTTTCCCGTCCGAGTTCGCCCCAGCATAGAGCAAGCGCAATTTTGTGATTGGATCGGATGCTCGCCCCGAGAGCATTCGAACAAAAACCGTGCTATCCAGTCGAAACCGGCATTAGATATATGTGAGAAACTATACCGGTATAAACCTTCAAAACCGAAATTATTGGTCCGAAATCCGAACCGACTCGAAATATTTTTCTTAGAACCGGAACCGTAACAAAACCAATAATTTGCCATGACGCTGGGGACCGGAACCGGAACGGAACCGATATTTCATTTCGGTCTTGATCCCTGTAATAATACGAACTAACCATTTTTCTGACCTTACTTCAAGAAAAGGAAGATCTAGATTGGATACAACTATAAGTTTGAATCTCCAGCTACATTCGTAATCAATTCGCTATTCGCTGGCTGAGTGGCACTTTGGCATTGAAGTCGGCACAAAATTTACCAATCGTAATGGGAATGCGAGAAAAATAGGAATGACGTCCTTTTCACTCATTTTTCTTCCAATAATTTGAATATTTCAGGCGAAGACCACAATTCACATCACAACAAAACAAAATGATTGAACATTGAACAAATAAAATAACAAACAATAAATGTCAACATGTTCCATGGTCGGTACGAAAAAGTGCGAAGCGCGAGTCGAAGTGGAAGTTTGCAGCAGAAAATATATGCCCACTTGACTCGCAGTACTTCCACTCTGGCGTCGAATTTCGTTGTGAATGATGATCACACTGAAAGACATATGATTAGCTTGCGTGCCAAAGTGCCACCCGTCCAGCGAATTGATTACGAATGTAGCTTCACCACACTCCTTTTTTTTCCCTGTTTATAATTTCCGGCTTTACTGCTCCGAGAGCTCTCGTCTCGGAAGTGACGTCACAGATTTCTGCGGTAGTGCTCCGAGAGCGATTATAATTTAAACGAGGGCACACCATTTGAAATCAATGACCGAGCTACAGTGACTAAATAAACCTTTACAAACAGTGGCGACATAGGGGTTCCACCCAAGGTTCTTCCCAATTTTTTTTGAAGGATCACAAATAGGCATATGAATATATGGGATTAAAATAATTCTTTAGAAAATGCTTCAATTCCCATAATGTTCATACAATGGATCTACGACGCCTCACTGAGGCGCCAGTGAGTGGTGGGGATAGACGAATAAAAAGAACGGTTGTTTACATTTCAAAATCGTGATCTAGGGCGTCCTGGGGCGCCCAAGCCCCTGAAAAGAAAGCAGTTAGAGTACACCAATTACGAATTTGTACACCGAGCAAAGAGGAAATGACACCGAGCGGGACGTTCGCGACAGCTTTCGCAGAATCCGCTTCCGATCTAGACTCTCACACTCAATAGTTGTATTCCTTTCAAGAGTTTAAACACCAGAGCTACTCGCTCCGGTGTTACTGGACCCTGATTTGAAAGGAACAGATGCGCTGGCTTTCATGCATTTAAATGGTTTGAGTCGGGCTTGAGCACTCAGGTGCAACAAACACTTTTCGAAAGGAATAAACGCGTTATCGCCCCAAAGCTGTTCCGGAGCTCTTCCCAGGTGTGAAAGGAATACAACTATTGCTTGCGACATCTCTTGCCACTTTGCGGAAGTGACTAAATTCTCTAACGTTTCAAGAATTCTGAGTTACGGAATAGGCGATTTATCCATCGTGTAGCATTTCTGTGCAGTTTATTTAAAAAGTGTGACAACCAGATGAAATTGATCATTAGGGTGCACCTGTGTAATCGATAGTCCAATTGTGTAGCAAACTACACAATTGTGTAGCTTGTAACTTAAGCTTGTAACAACTCTGGCGTAGGTACTTTATTGTTTTGATCAAACTCTTTTTTTTTATTCATCGAATTTGATGGAGCAAGAAAGAGCACTCCGTGCAAGATGAGGGCGTTCTATTGCTCTAGTCGAACAAGTGTAACAATTGAAGAGATCCGTTTAAACCTGCAGAAAGACAGGATACAATTCCTATTGAATATCTTACCGACCCAGCGATGGCGCCACCGAAAACTTTAGTGGAGAATTCAAATTTAAATTTTCAATCACAATTTTTTGATTAATAAAAGAGTAAATTCGATTTTCGATTATCACGATTGATACAAAATTATCCTCTCTGTTGGAGTTTGATAAATAATAGGTATTTATAATTAGAAAATTCCTTTGAGACTCCGCAGTAAATCCAGTAAAGGGTTTAAATACAGAGAAGGGTGGGGTCAAGAATTTAATCTACCAACGTTTGGCTCTTGTTTACCGAATTTGCCAAAACAACCCCTTGAATCGAGTGCATGCCCCCGGGTGGGGATTAATTTCCAATGCATTCAGTCAAGAGCCAAATATATTGGAACGTATGCCTGTGTGTTGACCTGGGACCCCCGAAAATGGGCCTCGGACGGGGGTTGTTTGGGTTAGTTTAGTTTCTTTTGTAATATTATATTGCATAGAAAGGCAATAAAATGAAGTGATGGAAAAGGTTGCAAACTTCAAGAGTCTTGGAAGTAGGTAGGATTACCTACCTCTTGCACTTGCCTATAACTTTCTTTCTATAGACATATTATCAGTTGCCAATAGGTAATTTCAGCAGCAGGATAAGATAAGAAAGGAATATACGAAGTTCCACGTTTCAAGTAGAAATAGAGAAGCGCAAAATTGTTTCAACTAAATTAATTTCGACAATGGGCTGCATATCTGCATGTATGCTTTAATCCCCAGTAGAGTATATAATTCAAAAGTAGCCATTGCTTACCCAAAACATAAAGCTTTGTATGTTCTTCAAGAATTACTATTTTGTCATTACTAGAATGGACTGAAAATTCTTGAGCAACGTTCATGGGGGAGATTATTTTTAGAGAAATAAAGTCCCAATTTTTAATAGTTCTGTTAATTCGGCATACTGACTAGGTCAAGTCCAGCCGCATCTATATTAACTGCATGCCTACATCGCTGTAGTATAATATCGGGAAGATTCTTCTTCGGTGATTTTCAAATTTGATTGATCAGAAGTTGGAGCATGTTATTAAAAATCATCATTGAAGCCATCACCTTATTCTCCTATGACGTAACAAATAACAATTAACAACCACTTTATTAGACGCATACACCAGCCATCACCCCATAATAAAGCAAACGTCTCAATACGCAATAATTCTTCCAGTTCAATAGATATTTATAGTGCGTATGTCTACTGCCTACCATCACAAATTCCGATTTTAGAACAACAACAAATATACCGTAAGCTAAGCCTAAGCATTTAGAAAAAATGGAAGTTTATAGGTATTAGCAAACTGCAGCTTCATTGGAAAAAGCAATTCACATTTTGGAGGAAGCGGCCTTCCGAAAACCAAAGCCACTCACTACTTTCGTACATAGTGAAAGGTTTGGTTATATAGATAAATATTTCAGATTTCTATTAACATTTTGGTTTTTCTGTATCACGTAACTGTTTTTGGTCCATCTCGAGTCAGTGCGTGAACGATGTTACGAAATAATCTGGAAAACTATTCAGCTTGTTTGAAATCTTGGGAAACGGATGTAACAGAATAGCTCTATCGTCCTTCTTAAAATCAAATCAAAAGGCTGAAATAACTTGAAGGTGTACGGCTAAAACCCCAAGAGGTGAGCAATTTACCACCCAGGAATCTGGCCGGCCGCCTTTGGGAGAAGTGTTTAAATCCTGGACACCAACTAAAAGCAGATGAGTCACGCACAAAATATTTGGAAAGGTAGCTGTGCTTGAGTCGGCTGGAACAAGGTGGTAACGACTTTAAAGTTTAAATGCAATCTAGAATCTATAATGACTCTAGTGCATACTATACCTATATTTAATCACCCTCATCGGCGAAGATCTGCAAGTAACTATAGGTCAACAATACCCACCAACTCAGATCTCTAGTCTAGCTCTCAGCACTTGCCCAATGTCTTTAAAAACATGTCAGATTGTCAGGCAGAATAAATATAATAAAGAGCTCGTTAAAAACGTTGCAATCCTAGAAGCAAATTCTGATTATGCACATAGTTGGTTAAGCAAGCATAACGAAAATACAACTTCTACTTGTACCTACGTCATGCAGATTCAAGAAACGATTTCCACATCAGGCAAGAATGCGTGCAAGAAAAAACAACCTGATGGCAAAGAAACAAGTATCTAGGTATCTACTAAAAACATTAAACCAAACCTAATTTTGTGTTACTTTTTGTAGGTAGAAAAGCTTATAATATGACCTTGAAGCAAAGCATTATAGTTTCAATTTAAGCTTCAATAAAGATAGCGTTATCGTCGTTACTTGTTAAGTACGGCAAGTCAGAGAAAAGTTTCTTAGATAATTCTTACTGTTAATATATAGATTTACCTACCTTGTTGTATAGTCTTATACTTATATAATAAGAGTGACAAAATAAGGGGCTAAAAAATCTATTATTATACCATTGTAGACCCTATTTTCACCCTCGAATGTGTCGCAATGTCAATAAAATTTTCCAAAAGAAAAGGAAACCAACCGTAAACGAAAAGGAAATTGAGGAAAGTGCCTCGTCCAGTGATTCGATAACTGAATTTCCCGATTTTACGCTTTCTCTGTAGTTTCCCTTGGACTCCCTATTCAGCAGATTTTTAGGCCCTCTATAAAGCATTTATATTTAAGATCACCATCAAAACGTCGCAACATTTGGACAAATATAATGTTCATTATTCGAGTTCAGAAAATCTCATAAAGCTCTCAACAAACGCGGCCCGTGTGCAGCAAAAATAATTTACAACGTAATCAACTTTTTTAATCGGCTCTGCGCTCATAAATTTCGCTTTTGTGTTCGTGTCAGGTCGCTCTTCATTAATCATTCGACGTTTTGTTGGGCTCCGGCTTCAGGTTAACAGGAAATATTATTGTTTTCTGAACGATTATAATGTAGATATTATTATATGCCTACATAAAATCGCGATTTTATGGGTGTTTAATTTTTAAGTAATTTTTTACGAGTATAATGGGAAAATGTTCACGTGACACGTTTAAAGGTGTTTTACTTTTATAAGACTTTGAATGTAGATCAAAGGTGTTTTAGTTTTTGATTGAAAAATTTAATAAGTAAGAAGTAAAGTAGTAATCAAAAAATTATGATTCTGATGATACTATTATCCATTCACAATCCGATGTCCACAGGTACAGGTAAAATTTATCACCTTTCAATGCTATTTGATAGGAAAAGGTGATAAATTTACCTGCACCTGTGGACATCGGATTGTGAACAGGATATATGTAGCTAGGTAGCAGGGCCGGATGGGGCCCATCAGACCGGTGCGGGAAGTCGATCGAAACGGCGCCGCGCCTGTCCAGCAAGGAAAAAAAAGCCAAAGATAAAGACTTTTACACATAACCGTCTCTGGAGTTGAATAAAGACAAGACGACGAAATTACTCTAGCCGCCGGTAATTGGAGCCGTGCCGCTAAAAGGTCTGTTCTCACAGAAATCACAAACAAGTCAGAACGTTTTTGATTGGTACAAATCCCCAACAACCAGTTTTCTGACTATTTTCAACCAATGAAATTCGCTCAGACTGGTTTCTGATTTCTGTGAGAACAGACCTAGTGTACTAAGACGAGATTCTCTTGTCACCCGTCTTTTTCTACTCCATTATGCATGCAATCAATCTGGGATAGTAAACAGAGGCAGACGAACGCGAAGATGCCTCAAAACGTAACATAGCAAGCCATGCAACGTGCCATGAAGCATAAGGAATGGTATGGGCGTCTACGGCATGCATACTTATGGTTTATGAATAAAGACAAGACGACAAAATTACTCTATTCGCCGAAAATCTGTACCACGCCGCTCGAGTACGGAGATGAGACTCCTGTTCACCCGTCTTTTTCTACTCCATTATAGATGCAACCTGGAATAATAAAAACAGGCAGACGAACGTGAAGATACCTCAAAACGGAACATAGCAAGTAATGTAACTTGCCATGAAACATTAGGAATGGTATGGGTGCTTACGGCATGCATACTTATGATTTACAAGTTGCATATTTGCAAAGTTTCCTGCCAAATCAATCAATAAATTAGCTATCTGGCTTTTTTGTTTTTTCAATCCTTTTCGAATTTGCCGCGATGGCGCCAATCGGCGCCTAAAGGACCGGCGCACCGGGAAATCTCCCTGTATCCCGGTGGGCCCATCCGCCCCTGCTAGGTAGGTATGTAGTTAATATAAGTAACATGTGTTCAGATAGATGATATAGGTACCTATATAATGGGTATATAGGTAGGAACCGGAATACGAATAATTCCAGCATCAAAAATTATCTACAGACTATTGAAATCGCCATCAATGATAAAATTATGTCTCTCACTTCATGTAGTGCGTCCACAGCTTCTGCGAAACTAATTTCCAGTTTTGCGGTTATAATTCTTTCGAAACATTCTCCAGTCTCACTTCATACTTCTCTTCAATGAGAAGGATGTTTTCTCCCATGGTACAGAGCAATGTTCAGCTAAACACAGAAGTTTTGATAGACCATCGGCTATGGAAGAATTGGAAGATGAAAATAAGAAGGCCATCATCTAGGTATTTACAGTAAATTTTTGCAGATTGAATAACTGTACCTACAGTCTATTTTTTTCCAAGATAGATTTTGACATTGTCAACTTTGAAACATAAACAATACCGCTTGGCCCTAATTGGTCGCAAAATGAGGTGTCCCTGCAGGTTGACATCAGTTTTAAAATGCATGTCGTGCAAATGGCATGCATCATGCATGTTTCAACAAATAAGCGGCATTGTTTATGCTTCAAAGTTGACAATGTCAAAATCTATTTTGGGAAAAAATAGACTGTAGGTACTCTATCGGCTAAGGGCCAAATTACAATATATTTGCATCTGCAAATTTGCAGCTCTGCAAATATGGCCGACGTGCATATGCGCTTTATTTGCAGAAACGAGCAAATTACAGAAAAAATCTGCAATTTCGTCATATTTATCGGAAAAAAGTGTTTGGGCGCTACTGATTCACCAGTTTTAAATGTCAAAGTTGTCAAAGTGATTGCAAGGACTTGCGGGACCGTTTCACCATGCGCAAATTTGCAGGCGACTTGCAAATGCATTCTGCTTCTGTTAAAGCCGTTTTACAGCTAGCAAGAAAACTTGAATGCAATTTTTTACATGCAACAAAATTGCATTCAAGATTTGTTGCACGTCGTTTTACACCTCGCAATTTGACTTGTTTCCTCCTCTAACCTTAACCATACTTTTGTGTTTTTAATTTTGTTTTGTTGATGTTTGTATTTTCCAAAAATGAAAAACGTGAAAATAAGTCGATATAAAAAGAAGAATGCAATAAGCATCATAATTGCTAAAGGCCGTTTTACATCTTGCAAGAAAACTTGAATGCAATATTTTGCATGCAAAAAAATTGCATTCAAGATTTCTTGCACGTCGTTTTACACCTTGCAATTTGACTTGTTTCTTTCTCTAACCTTAACCATACTTTTTTGTTTTTAATGTTGTGTTGTTGATGTTAGCATTTTCCAAAAATAAAAAAAGTGATTATAAGTAGATATAAAAGAAAGAAAGCAATAGCAGCAACTTTAAGCATCATAAATACTAAAAATTCCCCAGCTTGCACGAAAACTTTCAAGAAAAATGGCACCAAACCGATTGCATGCAATGCCATTCAAGTTTCAAGAATCTTGCAGAAAACAATCAGCTGACTCACTTCTGCGCATGCTTTCGTTCAAGTTTCTTGCATATTACAGATAGAATTGCAAGCTGTAAAACGGCCTAAAAATACAAAAAGTCAGACTTGCAGGTCCTGCATTTGTATCTTGGTGTTGCAGAGCTTCTGTAATTCCGGGCTAAATTGATAGTTACACGACATGGCGCCTTTGTAAATTTTCTGGCAGATGGATGGATTGAAGAAATATACATTCAACAAAAATTCTCGGATTTGAGTAATTTTTAGGATGACATTCTTATTTATTGATAGTTGCCGCTGTTCACTTATAATAGAACCAACCTCTCAAGTAAAATTTTCGCAGTTATGTATCAACTAGCTGACCCAGCGAACTTCGTTCCTCCTCTGAATTATTAAATACCTATTAAATGTTGTGTTAACGTATCTAAAGTGCGTTTTTTTTTAAAGATAAAAGTCAAAATGACATTATGTTGGCAATACAATGTAAAATTGTCAATGCTTTCAAAATTTTTATGTAGAAAAGGCTTGTGTTGCCAACATAGTTAGGTACTAAATTTTTGAATTGGGGAATTATCTTTAAAAAAAAAAAACAGATTTTATTAACTGAATTAAATTCAGTTTTTTTCGATGGTGAATTTGGCTTTGGTTGAAGAAAATTAATTTTTACTCTCTGGATCAGAAGTCACCTAAAATTAAAATTTTACATCATCCCTTTTTAGGCATCTTGTGGGCATTATTCTTACAAAGTCTACCACCAAATAAATAAACTCAGGGACAAGAATATTCAAAAAATGTAAAGAAAACAAAAAAAATCTCCAGCGCAGCCCTGTTTCATTTTATCTGTACTGCAATACTCCATCTGTTCTACTGTATCTGCACTATTCTATCTGATCTACTCTTTCTGCACCACTTTATCTGATCGAAAGAGTGGAATAGTTCTATTTGGAATAGCTCCAGTGCCTTAGCAGTATTCTGTTCTACTGTATCTGCAATGAAATTACCGCACAACGGCGAGCTTCGTTCTAGGTACCTATCATATATGGCACCGTATACAAAATGATTGTGGCGGACTCATAACCTGGCTCTCTGCCACTCGACACCAACCGGACGGAGCACTCCGAACCAATGACATCAAAACACAGATAGACCGAACAATAAACAAAATTTTCGTATGACAACATCTCTGTCTCTTTTGGGTCTTTGTGCTATCCCCACCACTGAGAATGCCAAATTTTGTCTTGAATCCCTAAATAATATATTTTTCTCCTCTAATTAACATTTTCAATTTTATTTCTGAACTCAATTTGGCAACAGCAGATTATAGCAAAACACCGCCCAGAAGCGGCTTGTTGAATGGCAGGCAGGTGTTGATTGTAGTAGCTAGCTATCTTTATTGCAAACAGGGATTATTCATTAGCGTTAAACAAGAAACGACTAACACGATATTGGTACTCCCAGAATAAAGGGCTCGTATCGAATATTTTCAGTTTATTTGTCAATTTGTTATTTTATTTATTCATCCAATTAAATTTCGAGATATATTCACGTGTGGGCGGGGTTTTTTACACCATTTTGAGCAATGATGTCTCCCTACCCCGACCCCGCGAGCAACTCACCTCCCCTGGCCCATGGGTGGTCTTGTCAACACAACAAATAATAGTTTATGAATGGGATGATCCGTCTATCTGTGTTTTGATGTCATTGCTCCGAACAGTCGCCACGGAACACGGCTGTCAAGGGATGCCTAAGAGGAGATACGGAACTTAGCCACAGAACGTCAATGGTCAAGCGTCAAGAAATGACAGGGAGACCAGTTCGCGCTCTTTCGGAATGAACGAACCAACAACAAAATAAAATACATGCACAATTAAAACATTGTCATTCTATTTATTTTTGGACATTTTTTCTGTGAAGAACAAAAAAATAAAGTGCAAAGTGTGTGACAATAAAATCCACATGGTTTGCAATGAAAATGTGACGGTTTTTTTTTTTGGATTTTTTCGATTTATTATCGTAGGATGGACAAAGACAAATCCAATAAAGTAAAAATCATAAAAATCAGTCCAGCCGTTCTCGAGTTATAAGTGCTCAACACCAACACAACTGTGTTTTATATATATAGATATATATCGTCAGACACGGTGTTTACTGTATTGAATGGTTCCAATGTGTGTTCAATGGTCTCCATATGACTGTCCATGAGACCAAAACTCGTGAAACTGCTTTTTATGTATAGCAACCAACTCGCATTTTGTGGATATTCTACTATAGTGCTAGCGGTACACATAGATTTTTAGTAAAAAACGGCAAATTGTGTTGAAAGCATGAATTTTTGCACACTTGGTCTTTGAACCATAACAATTAATTTGGCCCGTAGCACTACCAGCTCACAACTGTCATTTATAACAAATGTCTGTATGTTTGAGGTGGATTTATAATATTACCTTGCATTTTTTGGGACTTACACCTCAATTGAAATTAATACCAGAAGTTTCTTGATTTTGATACGAATTACTACAAGCTCTATGATTAGAGCAATTTTACCTATCAGATTATTTTTATAAAATAAAATAAATTACTCGAGTCGACTTTTTATAAACGAATCGAGTTTTATTATTTTAATAAAATAATACTTGATTAGGCTCGGTGGTATGAGTTCTGGATTTTTTCTGACGTTTCGGTACCAAATCTGCTACCGTTGTCGAAGCTTGGGGGATTGAAAACCTAAAAAATAAAAAAGGCAGAAAATTGTTCGGTTTTTTCGTAAATTTGTTTGAATACTCGAATTTGAGTTATCAAGCAAAAATTACAAATTTGACTAATGTCGTGTCAAACTTTTGACAATAATCATATCTAGGAAATGGTGGTATTTTCTAAAGATGAGATTTTTAATTAATGGCTGGTTTATACAACATTTGCATAGTCGTAATCATAATCATAGTCTTAGTCATAAGAGTTAAAATAATATTTTCTTATGGAACCGTTTATACACAAATCATAATCATAAGCATAAGCATAAGCATAACTCAAAGTTGGCAACTTTTAACTTTATGATTATGACTAAGACGAGATCCAAACTGCGCAAGCGCCATTATCAGCTGATACGGAGAAAAACAATTCAAATCTGCTATTTTAGTTCTGTTTGTATTTAAATTGATCTTGAGTCATTCTAGAGTATTTAAAAAAAAAGGGTCTCCATCGAGCGTCTACATGTCTTTGAATAATGTGACAAAATGCCCTTCCTTCTGCCTTTTGTCATTGATGGGACTCACTTTCCACCTTCTTTGTTTATGGTTTGCGTTTGTTGAAGTGTTTATTAGCAAAACTCAAAAATAAATAGGACAGACCTATCACTTGTATGGTTTTCTTTCGCAGAATTTTAATTTCCACACTTTTTGAAACTTTGAAAAAGTATTAAAAGTGAATAGACGAGTTCGATTCGCAAAAAGTAAACAAATTCTCCCTACAAAAAGTCGGGTTAGAGTTGAATTTATTTTATGCTTATGACATTGTATACGCCTTCTAAAATTGTGATTATGATTAAGACTAAGACTAAGACTATGATTATGATTACGACTATGCAAATGTTGTATAAACCAGCCATAATTTTCAATTTACCTTGGTTTACTTCTGATTCAAGCAAAGGAAGCCACGTATTACTAAATGATGTTGAGCATGAAGCAACACATTCGTCTTTATTTAATAAAATTAATGCGCTCTCTGACATTAGTCAAATTTGTAATTTTTGCTTGATAACTCAAATTCGAGTATTCAAACAAATTTACGAAAAAACCGAACAATTTTCTGCCTTTTTTATTATAACAAAGATGAGAAATATTTAGACAAAGACAGAAAAATCGCATGAAAGTTGAAAATGGTTCAACTTTATTGCGGATCCGCAAAAAAGTTGACGTTTTCCCGCCAACGGAATTATTTCAAAAATTCCGCACCCGCATCCGGAATTCCGCATCATGAGAACTAGGCTAGGAAAAAAGTGGTACCCATACGTACGTGTTTTCCTACAAGGTGCGGAAATGTGGAACTTTCCGCACGCAAATCGGTGAGTGAAGACGCGTTTTCCGCACACTCGTAGGAAAAATGTGCCCAGCACGAGCGTAGAGTATGTTTTTCGCACTTGCGGCTTGCACAAATTCCGCTGGCGCGTCGTTCGTGCAAATGCCGTTGCGTGCGGAAAAGTATAACTTTCCGCACTTGTTATAGGTAAATAACTATACCGTAGTGTCGGTATACTTTGCCATCCAAGGTGACTTTGCCAGAGTTTTTTTTTTGTAACAATATTTTTTGTAACTCCAATGGCAGAAACCTAGCGGAAGTTGTAGGAACTATTAAAGAAAACGTGGTTAACTTGTTGCAAATAGTCAGACTTGCGATTGCTGCGCTAGGGTAGTAGTGAACACGTGCTGCATATAAGTTTGATATAAGCTAAGAATTTTATGATTTTTAATTCTTAAAATAGTAAGACTTGTGACACCTATATGAATACGATTAACCCAAAATAAATCCTTTTGCCAAAATATACACTTCAATGGCTAATGATTGTGAAATTTTGAAGTGATAAAAAATAATGGTTTTTGAGATTTTAATTTATTTTAAAAAAAGTGTGACCTTGCAAGCCATTCGTAGGTGTCTTTGCCTTATATATTTCTTACCGTTTTTGGTTTTTTAGATCAAAATATTGGTCGAATCAACAAAAAAAAAAATAGGCAGCCGGCACTACAAAAACTATAATGAAAATACTGTAAAAGAAGCAGTGCGAAATATTTTAAGCAATGACTTAAGTGATTTTGATATTTTGATATTAAATCTTATTTTTTTTGCTTCCAACAATGAAAAAAAATATGGTACCTTTTTTAAAATCATATTTGAAGGCAAACTAACCCATATATATAGGTGGTATTAAACGCGTTGGCAAAGTGTCACCAATTTGCAGGAGACTTTGCCAGATTTTTAACAAAAATAAATAAATAGAAGCAGTGCTTTCTAATTATTTGTGTGTACAGGCATCTATAGCCAGAACATGGAATTTATACATAGTCTGTAGCCATACAAATTGCTATATCGGTTAAAAAAATATCACAGAAAAAGTCTGAAAACCGTGGCAAAGTATACCGACACTACGGTATCACTGTTCAAATTCAACTATACCTACGTCTGATACGTCACGTCTGGTTTACTTTTAAACCACTGGACTGGGGCTGATTCAAGTCTCGACACGAACAAAAATTCTGATACCATAGTAAAGTCCACAGTTGGCAGATTATGTGAATCGGCCTTTTGAAAACCTTCTTCCATTTTAGCCATGGTACCTTTTCTACCTTAATTCCGATAAACCCTAACACAGAGATCGACGTGAAGGAGCTAGCAGCACTATCAAAATACTTGTTAAACCTTAAACAGACTCTCGTTAAAGTAAAGCATACTCATAATAATAACAAAAACAATAATAAAATTATTAATATTCTTTATTTTCAACAAAAATCGCAAGAGCAACGTCACAAAAAGCTGATCCAAGTAGCTATTAGCGCCACTGTACTTGCGCGCGCTAACTGGTTACGGATTGTGACGTCAGACCAATCGGAGAGCGATTCGTGCATTTAAACGAATATCAATATTTCATCTCAGTTTTTCTCATAGGAAGAATTTTCTGAGTTTCGTAAAATTTTGTAGATTTCCTTATAGACTGTGAGATAGGGGCTGTTTAGTGGAGTCATTTTTTTTTGTCTGGCATTTTGAGGGCTGAATGTGGCTACTAAGCTGATGAGAATATGGGTGATTTTAATGCCTGCCTCCCGTTCGAAAATTTGCAGAAGAAAAAAATTGATTTACATGAGGAATTTTTATTTAATGATCTCAAATTTTTTGGCTTCTAAATAAAAGATTGACATTGATAAATAATTCACCCATAAAAAATACCAGATGCTTTTCAATAACTGAAAAAGTGGGGATGAGTGTCAACTTCCAAGAGAAAAGAAAAGAACCTTCCGCGTTTACTTTTTGTCTGGTAATCGAGAGAATGGAAGGTTTTATTGTGAAAATATCGCTGAAAAATCGCCAGACGGTAATCACAGTTCGAAGTAGAGTTTTTCGGCGAAATATTCTGTGGACATTTCGAACAGGTGGCAGGCATTAAAACCACCTATATTCTCATCAGCTAACTAGCCACATTCATCCCTCAAAATGCCAGACAAAAAAAAATGACTCCACTAAACAGGACCTATCTCAGGGTCTATTATGAAACGATACTTAATAATTTGATGATGATGGTTAAACGGAATTTTTTTATTTTGTGAACATTCCTATTCAGTGCCAGAGTAAAGAAGAGCGAGAGTTTTCCGATAGGGTTCCACTTTCATCTTTTGACAGGTGATTATAACATGTCTATCAACAACGTGTCTTTGTCCATTTTTTTTCAAAATCGGTACGGTTTTAAGGCACTTATGACCTCTATGGAGTGCAAAAATGAAAAAATTTGCTTTAAATTGAGTTTTTATTTTTCTGAAGATTTCCGATAGGATTCCAAATTCATCTTTTGACAGGTGAATAATACTTTCTTCATCAACATCGTGTCAATTTTGAAAAAAAAAAAAAAAAAACTGTACGGTTTTAGGGCACTTATTATTCTGATTAGCAATGATCCTCAGTTTATTCATCCACCTACACTTAAGCGCCAAATTTTGTTCAATAATTTCTTCTATAATACAGAAAAACAATTGGAAAAGCCCTGCAAACGAGTTCTAATGCTATTAATCGAGATTCTTGACCCCTAATTAGTCGAAATTGATTCCCCACATGCAATATCCGAAAAATTAATTACTTTGCATAAACAATAGTAAACAATATAAACAAAAAATCAAAATGACAGCTTGGTTAAGGATGGGCCTTTGGATGGGTCAGACTTTCCGTCCTTTTTATCAACTTCCAATGTGAATTTTATTCGGCATTGGCATCTGGTGAGTCTATTTTGTGCTTTTTAAACAGATCAAGTGTATTGTTTAATCAAATGACAGTTGTGGGGTAGTGCTACGGGCCAAATTAATTGTTATGGTTTAAAGACCAAGTGTACCAAAATTCATGCTTTTAACACAATTTGCCATTTTTTTTTCATGTACCGCTAGGGCTAGGACTACTATTATTTTTTTATTTTACCTTTAATTTAATGTGCAGTGAATGGGAGTACTATTTATGTTCACATGTTAGGTACATCAACCCCTATTGGATAAAAAATCTACTCCAATTCCTAGCTGTTCCAATATCAAGTTTCCATAGGAACATTGCTCAGAAAGGAAAATGAGAACCATATTTGATTTTCTTCTTTATGGAATCATCTCGGCATGTCCACTCCAAAAAAAAAGTTGGAGAATAATACTTCCATTCTGAAGCTTCAGATTGTGCGATAAAATTAGAAAGGCGAAGGGTCTGAGTTATAATCAGCCATAACCATCCAAGGACCTTTTTTTTCAGTTATACATGTAAATCCCATACTTTGTGAGTGGCTTGCTTACATCAAGTCCGACAACTTTTTCCTCGACGATTTTTCTCGGAAATGGCACGTATGCGCGCAGGCGACTCGCAAACATTTCGATCTGACGTAGCTTGATACATGTAAATCTAATTTTACGAATAATGTTTGATTTTTATGTCTAAATCACGGAAATCAACTTGGCCGACAAAAATAATGGCAAATTGGGAGAGTCCGATACTCCCAAAATGTCGATCTGACGAGGTTATGTTTCCTGAGACATATATATGTCGGACAAAAGTAAGTCTTGATCAAATAATGTTTTCTGAATGCTAAATTAGTCTTGTCCGACAAGTCCGACAGGAAATAAAGTTAAGACTAGAAGAAGAATAATTTGGAATAACTGACTGATAATGTTGGATAGATCGATGGGAAAAAGAAAGCGCCTTATATATTATATAATGATCACGTTATATTGCATGCTCATGCAGATTTGAATGACAATTCCACTCATGTATAAATAATCCCATTTGAAATGTCAAAAATCGTAGTTTGCTAGCGGATAAATAGGAAGGAAGAGAAAATATAACTGGATAAAAAAATCGGATAAATTTTCTGTTGATGAAATCGTTACCGTAGTAACAATTGCATATAAAATTGGTTTTTGAATCATCTGTCAAATAATTGTGACACCAAAATTCACAAATTCGATCATTTTAGCTTATTAAAAGTGTAGGTATTTTTAAATAAAATTAAAAATATTTTAAACATGCCGAGATTTAGAACAATCAAAGATGAAATTAATAGCGAAATGGAAAATTCAATTCCCGAGAACACAAAGAGAGACTTCTCTTTCTGTAGAGTCAAATTCAAAGGGGCAAAATATTTATTCTAATTGTACTTTCAATAACTGTTCATTTTAAAAAGTATTTCCATATTTTATTTTGATTATGCATTCGTGGAATTGCCGTACTAAATACCATTCGAGCTCAGATTTTGAGCAGGATATTTTTTTGCTTGCTCTCTTATACTTACTTTCATGCAATTTATCTCGATCTGTTCAACAAAATCACTCGAGCTGCGCTCTCGTGATTTTGTCGGAACAGCTCTCGTTAAATTTCCTAAAAGTAAGTAGGTATTCGAGACCAAGCCAAAAAATATCCGGCTAAATCTGAGCTCTTATGGTATTACCTACGACAAAATTTTCGAAAGGTATGAATATGAAAGTTTGTTGATATGTTGATGAGAGAAATTGCCGAAAAGCAACAAACTTGAATAAAACCTTGAGAAAAATTTTGCCTACACAATTTTTTCTCGAGTGGTGTTTGTCATGACTATTTCACGTAATTTTTTGAAAATAAGTAGAATGCAAAAGTATGAAAAAAAACTTCAAATTAAAAATATCAGTTTGACAATGTCAAAAAATGGTCGCTGAAATACCATGTTGTTGGTATTCTCCAGGTAGCAATTAGGCAATCTCAATCACGTGATTTTATAATGGCCGTTCGGGTCAAATATTGCGGTGACAGGGGTGACAAGCCGGTGACGTTCATCACAAAACACGTTCATAAGGAGAGCATTTGTGCACATTTGTGTTCTGGCTCTGGTTCTGGCCCTTGTTGCTTTCGAAGTGAATTTATAAGTCTTTGGTGTTTCTACGTATTTTTTATTGGTTTTGGCCATTGTTGTTTTCATAGTGAATTTTATAGTCTTTAGTATTTCTACGTATTTTTTAGTGTTCTGGCCCTGGTTGTTTTCAAAGTGAATTTTATAGTGTTTCTACGTATTTTTTAATTTATTAATAAATTCTGAGATGGAGAGTGAATATCTCAAGGTATTATTATTTATTATTAAGGAAAAATCGAGCCTCCTGTTAGATCCTTTCTTTTAATTGCAGCAATCCATAAAACCCTGCGTTGTTTTGATAATTTATATTTGTAGATCAAAAGCCAATGATTTAAAATAGCAGGAACTGAATAAAATTCACATTATCCCTGTTACCTCGACTTCCACACCCAATTACGATGCAAATCGCTGGCATTTTAATTAACACAATACCTAAACTCACAAAAAAACACAGAATCCGATAATTCAAATCTTGACGTTTGTCCAGAATGTGACAGAATCACTGACGTACAGAATAAACAACACAGTGCTTGACCCAATGCTTGACCCGAACTTCCATATTGAATTTCGTTTTTGACAGGTCAGTAGATTGCCTAATATTGTCAGCTGAATACCGAATTTATTGCCGGTGTAATACACTCTAGTGAAATAGTCAGATAATAGTTAATTGTTTTACTAGGCAGAAAAGTACAAGATTTCATGCCGCGGCTGGTGTTTCATAGCCGAGGCTAGGAAACCAGCCGAGACATTATATCTGCTTTTCTGTCATGTAAAACATATAATTTTTTCTCCGAATGTTCAAATTCACGCACATGGACATCTTTTTTATATATTTATTTCATTCATTATTATTATCCAAATAATTAAATTATTTTGACAATTGTCATTGTCACCATCAATTTCAAATACCAAATTAAGTGAAATTATTACCTGGAACGTTGTGACACTGTCACTTTTAATGCCTAGGCAGTAAAAGTCCACTTTTACTGCCTAGGCAGTAAAAATACAACTTTTGATCCTGTCAAGTGTCATTAAAAGGCCGCTTTTACTGTCATTCGGAGAAAAATAATTTTTTCTACAAATGTCACTAAAAGTGTCATTTTTAACGGATGCTGTCAGTGTCTAAAATGCCATTTTATGACACTGGTGTTAAAAGTGATTTTAACTAGTGCTAAAAGTAATCACTTTTAGTGCGTTTGTAGAAAAAATAGTGTATGATATTCGTGCTAAAAGTGATTTTATTTTGTTCAAAGGGATGGAACACTCCGCCTTTGGCGTCGTGTCCCAAACTTCCCTTTTCACAAAATAAAATGTCACTTTTAGCACTAATATCATAAATAACTATTATTTTTAATAATTTTTGAACATTTCAATATTTTTAAAAGTAGTCGATAGTACATTAATTACCGATTGCAATAAAATGTAGGTATCTTTGTTGTTAATATTTTTTTGATTATGTATTATTTTTTTGCAGATTTTTGCCATTTTTTTTTTTGTCGGACACACATTTATTCACAATATAGAGCTAATTTGAGATCGAAAATTTTTTTAATGAGACTTCATGTATAGGTATCAGGAAATATAACCTCGTCAGATCGACATTTTGAGGGTATCGGACTCCCCCAATTTGCAATTATTTTTGTCGGCCAAGTTGATTTTCGTGATTTAGACTTAAAAATCAAACATTATTCGTAAAATTAGATTTATAGGTATGTATCAAGAAACATAACATCGTCAGATCGACATTTTGGGGGTGTCGGACTCCCCCAATTTGCCATTATTTTTGTCGGCCAAGTTGATTTCCGTGATTGAGACATAAAAATCATACATTATTCGTAAAATTGGATTTACATGTATCAGGAACATGGGCGTCGTTTGTGGGGGGCAAGGGGGGGCATTTGCCCCCCCTAGAAATAGTCTTTTGAACAAGAAAGCAGTAAAAGAGAGTTCGTATTGCTTTTCTCCATTTTTTCAAAATTTGTTAGGTACAGTAGACTCGTCGTAGACTTGTGCTAGTGTGAACACACGCTTCTGGGAATCTCCCAGTAGTGTATGAACAGCTAGAATATTCATATACTGTAGTCTGAACTTTTGAGATTATCGGTAGTATGAACAATCTATTTGACTACGAATTTAACCGTTTTCTGCCTACTTGTTGTTTTCATCGATTGTTTCTATCCAATTATGGGGTTCCCCGAAGGTTTTGAGACAAGGAATGCACAGATATGTTGCGTTACTGCATTAGGCGGTTACACACGGACGTGGATGTCTGAAAACATGTACGCACATACATGAACGTGCAAACAAAAACATCAATGTGTATACAAAATATCGTCGCGTTTTTGAATGTGCAATTTTGTATGCACACTCGGAACACTGTAGCAAGAATAGCAAGACTGCAGTTTTGTACGAGCGTGTGTACAAAAGCGCCATGCACGTTCTTGGTTGCACGTTGATGTATGCACGTATGTGTATTAAGACATCCACGTCCGTGTGTAACCGCCCATTCACTCTAATGTGGAATACGCTCTAAGGGAATACGCAAGTGGCAGCGCGTCAAGAGCACGTTCAAAATTCTATAAATCTTCAGTTCGTTGTTTATTGTGGTTAATCAGTTTTGTAAAAATGGCGAAAAACACAATTTTCTCAACTCTCTATGGGTCTGTTCTCACAAGAGTCTCTGACAGTTTGCAAACTGTCAGAATGCATCGCCCCTGAATGTTTTCAAAGCCATCATTCCAAGATAACTCAGTAACTTGGCTGAGCGATTGTTACTGACAGTTTGCAAACTGTCAGAGACCTTATGAGTCAAAGTCAAAAATTCTAGAAGATTGCCAGCAAGGCAATAGCATATATTCGCGCTAATGACACAGAAAGCCTAAGAAACTTTAAGACAAAGTAGGTAGCCATCCAATGCTCAGGTAGAACCATTTAGACAAAAATTACATCTCCCTTTAATCAATAAACTGGGAAAATTTACTTAATGGATAGGTTTTCAAGTATAGACTAAATCACGATAGAAAGTGAAGTTGACAGTTCGCGTTGACATTTTTAGTAAAATTTTTCTTTAGGTTGTCAGCATGCGTTAGCGCTTCGATTCCGTCAGCTGGGATAAACGACAGGGTCGTATTTAGAAAAGTGATATATATTTCAGAATAAAAATTTATTTTTTCTACAACTGTCAAAAAATGATGATGTTCGCACACTAATAACAGTTTGCGAAGTTACACTTTTTTTCCCAGGTATTGATTTTTTAACGTTCCCATGACGCCGTGCGCGAACTAGCTATTTCGCACACTGGTGCGCGAAATAGCTAGTTCGCACACTGATATGTCATGGTGACATATACCTGTCAGGAAACCAAAAATAATTAAAATTCACCTACCGAATAATCGAATGACCGAATGATCGATATTTAAATGCAGTTGTAGAAAAAATATTGGTTGCAACTCGGGCGCGAAATACTTTGGTAATCTCGACTATTTTTTTAACTCGGCTGCGCCTCGTTAAAAAAATCAGATCTCGATCACCAAAGTAGCATTTCGCGCCCTAGATACAAAAATAACTACCTATTCAATTTCTTTAAAGGAAGTTAAGTTATTAAAATCCAAAAATCCTAAAATTAGAGTCCAAAGTAAACACTTATAATAAGAGTAAACACTTAAATCCATACTAAAACCAGGTTTGAAACGCAACACCGAAACACAAAGGCACAGAACACTACATAAAAAACCAAAAAACCGATTGCGATAATAACAAATAAAAAAATAATGCAGAAAACGGCAAAAAAACTGAAAGATTTCACACAAAAATTCGAAATTCAAAATTCAAAGACCCGAATCTGTTATTTTTATGTGTCAATTCAAAATGTCATGTATCATTATTTGATAGTTGTCAGAAAAAGGGACAGATCTGGGGATTTTATTTATCTTTAACTGGTGAAAATAACGGTCAAAATTCAAACTCTCTCGTGAATATGACTATACCTTATGGTATTAATTTTTCTTGAATTTTAAGTTTAGAGACCATTGCTGACAATATTTTTTGCATTTTTAGGTAGACCTTCGATGGTGCGAACGTCTCGATAATATGAACACGTCCGGTTTTTTTTGTGTTCACACTAGCGCGAGTCTACTGTACTTTACTGACATTTTCATTACATTCAATGGAATAGAATTTCACTTGACTTAGGGCGGGTATTATAAAACACTGAACCGATGGTAGAGTTTCAAGTTCCAACCTTCGGTTGAGTTCCATCAATTTGCATGAAACTCAATCATCGATTCAGTGCTTTATAATACCGGCCATTGGAAAATTACCTAAACAAATGATGCGGACGGTGAATTTGTTGCGGAAAAAAATACTATCATTTTTAACAAATATCGATATCAAATAAGTACGTTAAAATGCTCAAAAAGAGGCGTGGCACAAAAAAAAATTAGCCTACCGCGATTGCCTGCGGCGCTAATGGAAATGGTCTTATTATGATACTGCCCCCCCTTGTGAAACCTCGTAATGACGCCCATGATCAGGAAACATAGCTACGTCAGATCGACATGTTTGCGAGTCGCCTGATGCGCGCATACGTGCCATTTCCCAGAAAAATCGTTGAGGAAAAAGTTGTCGGACTTGATGTAAGCAAGCCACTCACAAAGTATGGGGTTTACATGTATAACTGAAAAAAAAGGTCCTTGGGGATGGTTGATTAATTGGCTATATGGCTAGTTTATATTGAATAAAACTGTTGCATTCAATTTTTCAATTGACTCTCGACTTGTGCCTCGTGCTATAGGTTGGTTTTCCTTTTGAAAACTAATTTAATTCTATTTTGTGAAGATTTGCCATTCCCAAAAAGATTCATCTCTTTACATTCGTATAAACCAAATAAAAATTGTAAAAAGCTTAGGAAATTGAAACTATGAAATAAAGACGCATAGCAGAAAAGCATTGCTCCCCTCAACCATGACTGAACCTTTCAACGTTTTTTAAATCTCTGTTTACTTTTGCCTTAGCAAAAGGAGAGAACAAAAGCCTCGGCCCATCTGAAACTGTCACATTTCTTAGTTACAACACACACAGAGGAGGAGAGCCCTTTTGTCCGTTGTTCTCCGGATTTCGTCCGCGCGTCGGACCCATTATCCAGGAGAGTAGGTAGAGTTCATCCCTTCGGGCTATTTCCGCGGGTATATATATTGAAACGGGGGGGGCGAAACGGGACTTTTTTTGACCCGGGGCTCCGCCTCAGCCAATGGCATTGCAAGCCTTGAGACACGCCCAGCCCCGGGCAATGCCTGTGCGGAGCCCCAGGGATCGCCGGGACGTGTTTGTTTCGCCCCCGAGAACCCGAATTCAGGATCGGACAAATGGAGCTTGGAAATTGCTTTTGTTAATAATAAGATTTAATTAAAAATATGATATGTGTCAAATCACAAACATTGGGATTACTCCCAATATAGTCTTAAATTAAATTGTAACTTAATATTATTTAGGTATATCAAGCCTCCTGATGAAATGTCCCTAGATGGAGGAGATGATCAAGGCGAGAGAATTATAAGCGCTGGAGACAGAGATATGGAATATACGGGACATGCGAGCATCTAGAACTGATAATGATAAAATCACAGGCGAAACCAAGGTAGGTAGGTATATAGCAATTCTTTCACACACAGTTGATTCTGTAAGGATATTTATAACACTCTAGAGTTAACTGATGATGTTAAAAAGGACTGGATTAAAGTTTTGGATGCATTAGAGTTATATTTTAGTCCTAAACGAAACGAAACAGTCATTAGACATCAATTTAATACTAGGTGTCGAAAAGAGGGAAAGCCTATAGATTCTTTTGTCACCGATTTGAAGAAATTTAGTAGATTGTAATTTTGCTGATCTGAGGAATAGTCTGATTAGAGACAGAATTATCTGTGGCATCCTAGATGTTCGAGTAAAGGACAGGTTGTCGAGAGAACAGGGATTTAGAGAAATGCATAGATACACATTTGCAAAACATCGGAGTTAGCGGTTAGCGGAGATACAGACAAAACATAAAGGAAAATGAAGTATAAGTAGCTGAGTTAGACAGAAATTCGTATGGACCGAAAAAAATAGTAGTTTGACGAAAGAGAAAAAAGGGCGTAAAAACCAGAGTTTCGAGGAGATTCCCGTAGAGATCGAGGGAGAGACTTTGAAAAGCAGTGTACATCCTGCGGGCTAGTGCATGGATTTAGATTCCCTGCTGCTGTTAGCAAAATGTAAAGTATGGTCACGTCGCAAAAATGTGCAGAGCCATAAAGGCACATACTTTCAACAATCAACAGTAAGCCTTAGGCTAGAATCCTTCAGTCTCTTTGTTAAATAAGTAGGTACTTTTCAATTTGTATTTGTTTGCAGCCTAACACTTTTTGTAATTGGGCTCTGCCCGTTAGTAAATAAATAAATAAGAATCCCCATGCCCCCCCTAGGAGATGGCATCGCCATCTTAGATTTTTGAAATTTTTTGCTTACTTTACGTTTTACTCAGAAACTGAGTAAGTAGGTATCATCGATTCATTTTTCGAGAAAATATGAAGAGAGATCAATTGAAGCACTTAACCTTCAAGTACAAGTACCTTCGAACTTTCTGGGTACTACCCTTACTGAGATAGGAGCCGAAAAATTACCACCGAAATAACATTTTTCTGTTAATTTTAATTTTATCAATAAACCTCTTATAAACTTCTTAAGAAATATGTGGAGATGTGAATTGAAGAACGATAAGAATCCTTTATTTGCGGTGCCACCAAACTTCCTTGGTACTACCCTTACCAAGATAAGAGCCAAGAGTACCGCCGACATATGGATTTTTTATTTATTTATTTTTTGAGAGAAAAACATTGAGAGACAAGAACTTGAGTTGAAAGTTGAAACATATTTCTGAGTATATAGGTATGAGTACTGAAATCGGTACCACATAATCCAAATTGAAATTGGAGGCTCCATGACGATTTTCAACTTTCACGATGCGAAGCTCAGGCCTCTCAGGCGTATAGAAACCTACACATAATATATTGAAGGATGTACCATGCATAAATACACGGCAGCGGAATTGCCAGAGTAAATCAGAAGCAGTTTCTTTGAATATTGTGAAAAACAAGAAAGCATTTGTCAAGATGTTAGTTGACAATCTTAGTTCAAAAGGTATCGGTATCAATGTTATAAAATCTGTAGGAGGTGATACAGATTGTGATATTGTCACTGAAACTGTAATTGCGCGAGTGAAGGGAATGATAGCGTTACATTGGTTGGCGAAGATACCGACCTTCTCAATTATCATCGCTATATTGCATTTTTTAAAAAAAGAAAATCTATTTATGATAAGACCTGGAAGGCAAGGCACCCCAAATAGAATCACTAACATTCTCAATTTACAGAACAAAATAAAGTCTAGTCTGAAAATCATTCTCTTCATTCACGCCGCAGGGGGTTGCGTTACTGTGAGTCAAGGTTTGTACAAAATAGGAAAAAATCAAAGAAAAGTTTTCTGAGCTGAGGAAAATAATGTTCCTATTTTCAACAAATTCGGAAGCAGGCCAGGATGATATCATGAAATGTGAACAGCGCTTCTTAGTATCTCTTTATGGAGACACCTCAATGATAACGCTGCTCTTCCTCCTACTACAGACTACAGATGCCGCAAAATTCCATATCTCTATAGAATTTATTAGAGAGTTTGAGCTAGGTACTCTGCTGTCTTGGGGTATTAAGTCATCAAAAGGTTCTAATAAATCATAAAGCATTAATTCCATGCAATAATTAACGCTAATAAATGTAATAGATAAGTAGCCAATCGTGCATATGATACCAATTCAATGGTTATGAAGGAATAGTTTCTGGTGACAGACAATTCTCAAAAATATAAACAAGTTTATGCAAAAGTAATTCCAAGCCAATTTTGCCCTTTCCCTCTCAATAAAAATTGAAAAATATTTTTCCAAGCACAAACTAATTCCTAAAATCTCGTTACGCAAAAATAAAGTCAGCCGCCCCCAAAAGAGAAGCTTATTTAAATATTGTCCGAAAAGGAGATGAGAAGAAGTAAACACAAAAATATTTAATATTGCCTTTGAGTGGAATAACTGCGGCTTCGTTACCGGATAACTCAATTTTCTCTGCTCCCCTCCTCAAGGAAATTTTCCATCTCTTTCTCTTCATTATTTATTTTCTTTTCGGCTCTAAATGAAGTCCCTGCTGCTAAAACTCAACGCTTTCGCTGTGTAGCTATTGCGACAAGACCTAATGAAAGATAAATCTCTGGGGCTTTATGTTTTACGCCATCTCACGGATGGATGTTATCTCGAGGTTTTTTTTAATTATTTTGTTGAAAGAAACTGAAACTTTTAGAATAGAATAATGGCAAAATGGTTTCTATAAATAATTGCACCAATAACCAACATTCCTTTGACTTGACGTAGGTACCTATACTAGTTTAAATATCAGCAGAAGCTAATAGAATTTAAACAAAGTTAGGACTATTATAGATAACTTTATGTCATTATGCATTGCGTAGGTACCTACTTAGCTCGAGGACTATTTGAAATAAATCAAATCATGATGTAATTCAAGTGGCTTTTAATTGGATCCAGCCTTAGACCAAAGTATTTGACTGCAACTGGATGTATTAGAGAGATTTACTTGGGCTGATTATTGTTATCACTGCGTTACTGTCTTGGGATACAAATCGGAAGAGCATGCAGTATGGAATCTGTGAAACGAAACCAGTTAATTCGAAAATTGACTGATGAAATATGAAATAAGAAACGGTTTTATGTAATTGGAAAGCATAATCGGCATAATCATAATACATAACAAAAAATTATGTAGAACTGTCTGTGAAACTTTTACCGGGTGTGAAAGCGGCCGAAGGGTTTTCATGTTGGTGTAAAAGGGTTGATGTGCATTTAACGAGGAATATTGTTGGATACTCGATAGCGAGATGGTGATAAGATTAATGATGGATATTTGTTAAAGACAGGGAATGCTTTGAATAAACCTGCGATTCTGATTCCAAAAACAGAAACTAACAAAATTGACATTAGAAAGACCTGTTGGTTATGATATGATGAACTTGATAAGAGATCCTACTTGAAATTCAAAAAAGTGTTCAATGACCATACAACGCAAAATTAAAATCATGGTTTGCTCATGAGCTGCAGAAGGTTATGCCCATTTACTATTATTACCAAAACCCTAAATACATCATGATCTTATAAATAGACCAACGGAAGTCACTTCTAACCAAGAACATCAGTAAATTACTCCGCAGAAAACTAACTAATCAGGAGCACCCTTAGATTAGTACCTTACCAAATATTGCGGCACTGGGAGAAGAATTCAACGCAAGATTACAAGGGTATGAGTCAGGGCTAATAGTATTGAATCTGTCTCTTCTCTACCAAAGAAAATTGGAGACCTGTTTGAGATAATCGCAAGTTTAGCTTCAGAAACCAACAGGCTACTCTCTTGATCAATTGCATAAAATCGCATTCTATCACTAGAAAAAAGTTCTTCACATTAATTATAATAAAATACCATAAAAACCACTTCTACAAAAATCAATTTGTCTAATATTGTAGTGAACGTTTTCTAAATACACGTACCTATTACCGGTAATTCTACAATGACTGCCAAAATATTTTTCCTTCGCAATTCCGAATATTTTCTCTGTGAATGTCCCGTGAAAAAAATCCCACAATCAGAACCCATTATTGAGTACTTATAAAGCTACTTTATGGACTTCAATCCCTAGAGGGCACTTCATGCTCCCGAATCGAGCCACAGGGTGTTCACGAAATTTCGCGACTCTGACTTTGTAGGTGTATCGGTACCCAATAATGATGAGAACCCATTTTTTATGGGAAAAACGCTGCAGTTTGCGTGTGCGCTCGTGGGAGACGCATTCTTTTAGGCCCCATCGGGCTCGGGGCGGTTTTTTTTATGATAATTTTTTCGATGCACTATTCATGAGCCCGAAAATTGCGTGTTTTTTGCTATATACATTTCGGTGTCGGAGGAATTTTTGGTATTTTAATGGGCTAATGGTATGCCGATGCTAACCCAAATTTTAACTGTTCTTTGGAAAAATGTATGTTGAAAGTTATGAATCTATAACGGCTTAATCTACAGTCTATACAGTATATTCGTGATTGATTTCACTTTGAAATTATCGTATATGAAATTCCGAAACCACTAGATTGATAATTTAATTATTCATTTTTACATGTCACACTGGGTACGGATGGTACATTCCTATGCAGCTATCTACTCAGCAATAGAAAACCCTCTTGTAACAACTAGGGACATTGAAATCCAATTATCCGTAGGTCTGAGAAATTGGGAAAAGTTCTTCAAGTATATATTATTGTAATGTATTGATGGGGTTGAGAAAAAGTAATACGAGTGAAAACTTACTACTTTATTAGGTATTTAACTTTAGATTCGAAAATTAAATTACAATCAGTCCGATATGACAACAATGTATTAGATGTTAACAGTTTCACGATTTAAATTCGAGAGAGCGACGAGCTCCCAAAAATGCAATCAGGAAACAGTAACTGCATACATAAAAAATAACTCCTAAACGCCTGCGTTAAATATTTAAAATATCGTAAATATAAAATTAAGAAGAAGTAATGAAGGTTGCCTATGCTTATTCAAATAAATTCAATATTTAATGTGCGATACATTACACTTTTCCCCCCTCAAAAAAAAATTAAATAATAACAATAATAATAATAATAATAACAATAACAATAACAATAATAAAAACAACGACAAAAAAAAAAAATAATTAATTAAAAGTATTTATTTGATTTAAGTCTCCTTTTACTTCTTCTTGGAGTACAAACATCAGGTATCATAGTAGGTGTAATAGGTTCACCAGATTTACAATTATCTTCATCAGATAGATTACAATTCTTACTTTTACTTATTGGACTGAGATTTTTGGTAGGTTTATTACACAAGTTAAGGTCAGAAGATTGTACGTCAACTGAAAATTCAAAATCTACAATTTGATTTATGTGCCTTCTCCATGTTTTATCTAAACTAGGTAAAAATACAAAATAAGTTTTTGGACCTATCTTTTTATGAATTATTCCCTTCACCCAAGAAGGCTTATTAACAATTCTATAATCCCTTACTGCTACATGATCTCCTATTGAATAGGTACGTTTTATTTCTACTACCCTTAAAATATTTACATTGATTGTCTTGACTTTTAGATATTCGATTAAGATCTACTTTTACATTTTGTTTACTGATACTAGAGTCTGTTACATCAATAATTGTATTATTTACAATATTTACATTGTTATTTAAAAAATCATAAACACTTCTTATATTTCTTTGAAACATTAAATTGGCTGGGGATTTTCCTGTAGAACAGTGTGGTGTAATTCGGTATGATTCGTCGTTCGCCCTCAAAATTCCCCATTTTTGAATGATAGGGCCTATCCTCAGGTCCCAACCCAACAAACACAAGTACGTCTTTAGTACGTCCATAATTCGTACTTTTTCGGACGAAAGTACGTCCCCGGACGTACTTTTTAGGTCCCGCCGACGTACGAGGGACGTCTTTAAGACGGTCGTTTTCCACAAAATAGTACGTCCCACGTACGTACATTCAGGGACGTACCACATACGTACATTAAGGGACGTACTCAGTACGGCTTTTTAGGTACGTGTTGGGGACGTACATTAACGTACGTATTTAGTATAGCTTTTTAGGAATGTGTTTGGGACGTACAGGGTTTTCCCATATATTTTTTTGCACCTTACCAGAACTGGTTGATTGAATAGGTATCAAAAATATGTAAATACAAATGTTGTATTTACACCTTTTTGATACCTATTCAATTAACCTGTCCAGATAGGGTGCAAAAATATATCGAGAAAACCCTAAACATAGAGGTACGAGGTACGTATTTATGTGTAGGTATCTTTATAGTGAAAAATAAAACCATATAAATATGTATTGTATTTCCAAGTTACAATTTTCATACTCAATAAATGCCTTAACAATAACACTAAAAAACTGAAAAAAATTAACACAATATCAAATATAACATACTCTTAAACTTAACCCTATTAAACAACAGTACATACAAAAAAAAACCTACCTAATATGACAAAAAAAATGAAGGAAAAGTGAAGAAAAATTCCAACCTAAAAAAAATATACAGAAATAGAAGATAGGTATTCTACAAACATAATAATATAGAGAATTGTAAAGGGGCATAAACCAGAAAAAGTTTCACACAGTAATAATCTTGGTTAAAAGTATTATTATCGGTACACACAAAATACATAGTAAATTGGTATAGCCAAGCCGCGAAGCCGCCAAGCTAAACACTTAAACCACAGTTTCGGCGTTGCTGCAATCAATACAAAATGGTTCTCGCGTCACTTGATTTGGCAAAAAAAAACAAAAATAGAAGAAAACAAAACCTCACAGTCCTCACACCACTCTACAAACAAACACAAGAAAAAAAGGCAAATGTAGACAGGAACAACTCAAGCGAGGCGTCACATCAAAATGATGAGCCCTCGATAAGCTGTGGTCGAAGATGCCAGTGTTGCCAGATTTCAAATTCAAAATAATCAGAAAAAGTTTGCGTCAATTTTTTTGACTTTCATCTCTAATCTCTATTTATATTTTTCTAACAAAAAAATTAACCAAAAACTAACGGTGCTTTGAGCTCAACTCATTTCTAGCTGGGAAGTATTTGATGCGACCACAAGTACACGTCAAAACCACCAACCAAATAAATTTTTAATTTTCAACTAAAAATTTTAAAGATATGCATTGAAATTGTAGTTTCATTCAATTATGGTAGATTTAGCTTGTGATTATCGATTATTGAATTGTAGTCAAAATGATGGTAGATTTCGATAATTATCGGGTCCTTGGCAACACTGCACCCTGCTGATGTCAAGCCGCCGACGTCCCTTGCTTTCCAATGGTTTATTTCATGTTTATCTTGAAATTTGACCATTTATTTAGGTCAGGTACCTAGATGAAATATAAATCCTTGATTATATAATATGACCTGCACAAAACGTTTATAATGACTATTTATTCGTAGGTATTTATTAAGTTTAGATCTAAGGTTTAGAGAAATCCATGTCAACCTGACCGGCATTTTTGGGTTTACGTTTAGAGGTTAATTTGGAAAGCTACCACTCCCGTATCTTTTGCTCGGAAATTGCATATAATTTGAAAATATCTTATGATCAGAAAATAATCAAAAAATCATGAATAGATGGGGATGATCCAGCACGTCTTGTATTGTACGTCTTTGAAACGAACATGTACGTCTTTTACAAGACGTACACATTATAGATTCTTACGTACGTTCTTAGTACGTACTTTTTTGTCTGTATATTAATACAGCCTTTTACGTACGTACTCAAAACGTAGTCTTACATCCCGGACGAACCGACGTAAAACGGACCTAAAATGTACGTCTTCAGTACGTACTGTGTTTGTTGGGAAGTACCACCGTATGCCGATCGTTTTCCGATGGATTTTTATTCATAAATATCGATTGGTATGCTTGGCATACGTTTTACTATCTTTTTAAAGCTCGTTTTTGTTTTGAACAATAAACAATTAACTTCTTCAGCGCAAGTCCTGCAGTCACCCGCTAAACTTTCTTGCAGGTTGACGAGCCTATGCATAGCTACCAAAACCTCAGAGGGCATACGTTATACTATCGTTGTACTTTTTAGCAGTGAATTTATGGTCTATTACGGTATTTTAAAGATTTTGTTGCCATATTTTGACGTTTAATGGTATATCCAAGGTCAAAGGGCTTAAATCCAAAAAGTGACAAAAACATCTAGAGGTATTGATGTTACCTTGGTAATAAACCATATTCTTATGAGTACAATTTTTTTTTGCCAAAATAGCACGAACACAAACATTTCGATTTTTTGCATCACCTAATTTATCGCCCTGTATATCACAACTCTGGGGTCCTATAAAAAATTTACAACAAGTAGCTTTATCCGAAAGAAACAGGCTATTGAACCCCACAAACCACATTAAAAAAGCTTCATTTTTGCCGAAAATATGAAACTTTGAATTTTGCCTGAAAATCTGTATGTGTAAGATCAAGTGTCCAGCAGTTTATGATCAAAATTACTATTTTCATCATCAGATGATAAATCAGAATTATTATCTAAAACATAATTACCCCTTTTTAGTTTTTTTTGGCAGATATTCGCTAAATGACCCTTTTCGTTACAAAAATTACAAAAATAGTTTTTAAAAACACACTTATCTTTGTTATGTCCTGTTTTTCCGCAGACCTGGCAGCTGGCCTGATTGACATTTGACGCGTTGACAGGTTGGCGTTGACTTGGCCCAGCGCCATCTTGCGAGCTTCGGTCAAACTTGCGCCGTGCAAAATCGTCATTTCGTGACGTCATGGATGGCTGTCGGTAGCTTCCATTTTGTGGCACTGGAAACTGACGTGATCTTCGCTGCGGCGGCGCCGACCCCCTGTTGCCAAATCATCTTCCTCCTCGTTGATGCACATGGTCTTGATAGAAAATTTCTTCTTTCACGGTTACGTCATGATGATTTCTAACAAAACTGGCTATCTCCATTGCCCTGTCGAGGGAAATTATCACCTTTTCTTCAAATAATCTCTCCAGGACCTTAGTATTATCCAACCCCATGATGAACCTGTCTCTAAGCAACACTTCTAATTCAGTTCCGAATTCACATTTCGAAGCCAGGTTACGTAATCTTGCGGCCCATTCAGCGACCGTTTCAGCACGACTCTTCGTGGCTTCATAAAACTTCTGGCGGGCTGCAAAAGCACTGGTTGTTGTTTTGAAATGTTTGTCGAACAGCTTGATTAGGTCCTTGTAGGTCTTCGTTTCCGGCTTATTTGGAACGCACAGGCTATAAATCAATCTGTAGGCATCTTCGTCGCATGCATTCAACAGAAGAGCACGTTTAACTTCTGATTCCGTAATGCCGTTTGCAATAAAATATTGCTCAAGCCTGGCGCTAAAAATCGACCAATCAGAGTCTTTGGCCGAAAACTCTCTTAGCTTACCAATGGCTGAAGATATAGCAGGAGTAGAAGGAGTTTCTTGTGCTCGATCCATGCCGACGATAATAACCACGTGCCACGTGCGCGAAACTTCCGAAACGATTTCTCAACCAAAAATAAAAAATTCGCGTTTCCGTTTTACCTCGTCGCCAACTGTAATGTATTGATGGGGTTGAGAAAAAGTAATACGAGTGAAAACTTACTACTTTATTTTTATTATTTAACTTTAGATTCGAAAATTAAATTAAAATCAGTCCGATATGACAACAATGTATTAGATGTTAACAGTTTCACGATTTAAATTCGAGAGAGCGACGAGCTCCCAAAAATGCAATCAGGAAACAGTAACTGCATACATAAAAAATAACTCCTAAACGCCTGCGTTAAATATTTAAAATATCGTAAATATAAAATTAAGAAGAAGTAATGAAGGTTGCCTATGCTTATTCAAATAAATTCAATATTTAATGTGCGATACATTACAATTATAGTTTATAATTCTCTAGCTAAGAACAAGAGGGCAAGCCAGCAAACTTCGAAATAAAGAAGGCTGATGTATTGTTTCAAAGCGATCACCCTGAGCAATGAGCGATTTATAGACAACGTGCAACTGCAAAGAAAAGAGGCAAGCGTCAAAACTTATTATGAATCATAATAATAAGATTGCTTAAATGCATCTAGAAATATTGCAAATAGATTATGAGACGCATCAACACCACCAATACCAGCCATACACACCACAGCACAGATTATAATTCAATAATCTGCAAAATTCTAAACAATTTAGGGTACCCATCTATCGCAGTTTATCGCGGCTTCCATCTGTCACGAACCATCAAGCAAGACTCGCATTAGTCGCATTCCTCCACTTCGGTACCACCAGCGCGGTATCATAGCAGCAATTATTTTAAGTAGTACCGTGGCGTACCCACCGGCAGTGGGGTTCTTGAACGTACTACAGGCGTTTCGCCCCCTCCAACATCCCCGAGGAAGGCGTACCGTATGACCAGTAGGAAGTGCTCTCGGTACTACACCACTCTCTTCTCTATGCGTACTGTATCGGATTCTGATTGGATTATTATGCATGGAATTTTTATTTATTTTTTCGTTTTAAGATGCTGGTAATTTATGGGTCTATTATGTTCGCGATTTTAGCAAAATTGAAATATAAGTGATGTATGTATGTAGAATAATAATGTCAATGACCTGGATAAGAAAACACTAGGTACTACACTGTATTTTGAGTCAAAGTTCTAGGTTCTTGAATGGAAAAACCGGGTAGCATAAATTGGCAGGAAGTTCAAAATTGATAATCACAACAAGAATCATTCAAGGAGACCAGGACTAGAACTGCGGTCCATTAGTATTAATACGATTGTTCCTATCTATCATCACTACTCACACATAAACTGTTTGTGAAATTTCATAAAAATATTTGTTGCATAGATATCATAATACAATACATAAAACTTCATAAAACTTCAGGGGATGTAATGTATAAATTAATTCAAATAGTCACCCTTCTCTTCAATAAAATAGTCTATTTTCCTTTTGATCGCCCCCTTCAAATCTGCAACGTTTAAAAAAAAAATCTTCGCCGAAGGCTACGTATCGTTGCCCTACGACTATTTGCCCTTCGTCTTATCTGGGGCGTCTCTATGCCTATATACGTCAGTGAAGTCCTTTTTGGATGCTTTTTAGTGCATAGATAGATATGATTTCGGTTATGAAATGTTACGAAGTTTATTGAGCTTCATATTTCTTTCAATAAATGAAAAACTAAAATTATTATCGTGGAGTCATTAGAGTAGAGATTAGAGAGACGGGCATTTGCTTTGAGGAGGCGTTCTAAATGTAGGCATAAAGAATGCATTTAATTTTCATTTCCTCAGGTGGATTCTAAATTTTGCCGGTTTTCACCTTTCACCAGACTCACGCATGAAAATATCTTGAAAGGATTCACCAGTCTGCATGGCTGCTATTCGTGTTTAGGCAGGCATCATAGACCGTCCTCACTGTTCTCAATTCCATTGTTGTTCGTTTGATGTTGAATTTCGATTTATCTTCGATAATAAGAGCCGCGGGACTGTAAACGCGTTGATTCATCTAAATTTTTGCCGAAAAATAAAAACTATGATATTTGAACCCGAGCCATACAAAAACAAAATGGAGGCACTTACTTGTGTTCTTCCAACGATGTTTTCTTTTCCTGCAGGTGCACCTGGATCGTCTACTAATTCTTCGACGAACACAATCACATAAAATAGGTTTAAAATATCTTTTAAAACTATGGGGTTGATTTTCTAACGGAATTTTTAAACTGAATTGCAAAGGATCGGTTTGAGGGTTCTGAAAACTCAACTGACAAGTTCGGATCTCTGTCTTAATCTGGTTGGTGCGCTGATTTCTGGGAAGCGCATCGAATCTTCTCGTGCCATATGAAACTTGAAATTGTATGGCGCCAAAATTTAAAATCCAAGTATAGGTACGAATTAAATTAGTTTGGAAATTAAGGGGTATCATCAGTGAAAAATTATTTCGATGGCGCGCCTTTCGAGCATAGTCGACCGCAGCGCTCGCCACTAGACCATATTTTTGCATTGGCAACAGTGCCTTCTTCGTAGGTAGGTACCTAACTTGTCGCGTGCTAATATTGCTTTTCCCTTTCAATGTGAAATAATTACCAAGAATGACTTATAATTTGGGGAGTAATTTATGACATGAGCATCATAATAATATTTTTATTATAGGTCCGAATAAACAGTTTTGTTGGACAGCTAAAGCGAACACTTTTTGAAAAACGGTGGAAAAATAAATTCACAAAGAAACTGTGTTGAAATTAAAAACAGATTTATTCCAAAAATAACTAAAACAATCAACAAATAAAGGCCCTGTCAATCATCCCGAGCAACATCTCTTATTTTTAGTCCTCTCGTGAATCTTGGATCAATTATTTCTGGGAGTAGACATTTGAAATAAAATTGTTTCAATAATGGTTCCATTTTCTCTTCCCAGAATAAATTATCTCTCTCTATCTGAAAAAAATAAGCAATAGATATATTAAACATTTTATAAACATATGGCAAAAATCATACCTTTTGTACAAGGAATCCCAATGGCGTCCAGACTAGAAAATTACAATATTTCCTTTTGGTTATGTGTAGTTGTCCCTGAATTTGATAAAAATAATTGTGGTTTTGCTTTACCTCAAGTTTTCCATTATTCAGGGTAGCAAAAAATTTTTTTTTGTTGAATCGCCTCTTCTGGCGTCATTTTTTCCGCTGAGGAAGGACACTTCACTTCAATTATCCCCTCCTCCTGAATAAGTCCATCTAGACTAGCTGCCAAAAAACAATGTTTTTTATTAACAAACAAACCACAAGGCTCCACTATTTATGTAGGTTTCATATGCTTTTATGGCTAACGGTTCTTTTTCTGTTCCATATCTTGTTGCAGAACTTCCCATAAATTTAGAATATAGAAGATTCTTCACACTATTTTCGCAACTTGTTGTTTTCCTCATTTCGCAGACAGTTCCAAAATTAGAGGCGGTTAGCCGGAGGCTCCTTTCCTGCTTCCACAGTGGGTTGCCAGATTGACCTCTCGTTTCCCTTTCCAGCTTTTCAATTTCTTCGCCTGACTTTTCGAGCTCCTTTAAAAATATATTCTTTTTAAATTGGTACTGTTCTTCAGTTAGATCCGGTTCGGCAGTAGCATCTGGTCCATAATCTTTATCAGGAAGATGCGCATTTGTTTTTTTCACACTAAATAGCCTTTTTCTTTTTATTATTGATCTTTTTATTTTTAATTTGTCAGCAGATTTTTTTATATAGGCTTCAGGAGTAGCGTTACCAATCGCCTTGCCTATGGCAAGATGAAAGTCACCGATACCTACATTAAAAGAAATTGCGGCAGCTTCGCATCTGATCTGATAAGAGCCTTTTTTGCTAAAGTTAATTCTTTTTCCTCCAACAAACTTGCCTATCACCGAATTGTAGCTCTCTGCAAGATTATTATCCATATTATGGATAAGGCTTGCTGCATTAAAAACGAGTCTTTTAAAGCATACGTCGATATCTTGAAGGAGGCCACATGTCTGCATAAGGGGAATATAATTTTCTTCTGAGTCTTTTCTGCTGCATTTAAAGTAACCCCTTTCTGCACAATTCTTATGATCCCCAAAAACATGGAATGGTATATTCTTCATGTCTGCAACAAGATAGTCCACTTTGCTTAAAAAATTTGTGTCTTGCTTCATCCTGTAATTTACTGCCATTTTAATGCAGGTCCTCAATCTGATGATCGATCCAGACACTATTTTTCTTAGGGAAGGTAAAACTGGGAAATTGGTAGAGGAACTTCTTTTCTTGGCTAGAAAATAAATTATAGGTAACTATTATTATAGGGGGTTGTTTATGTCAGACTAAAATATTTTTTGTGCATACACCTTACGTGCAAAATGTATCAAATCCATACAGTTTTTTTGTAACTTTACCAAATTTTTATAGATGCGCAAAAAATAGTGTATATACGATGACCGCGAAACTTTTTAGCGTCCTCGAAATTATTTTGCCTTCTTTATGTACGCTAAAAAGGCATTTCGCGGCCTTGGTATACACATAACTATTATGAATAGGTATATTTACTAATTCGTTTTAATATTAACCGAACAGGATTATTTTATGGTCAATGTTCTGAAATTTGTGGGGCAAATCATAGATTTATACTATCTTATAACTTACTTTGTTTTCAAAATATCTATAGGTTTATTGAAAAGCACGAGAGAGAAATACCAAAATTTTCTACATTTACTAAGAATTAAAAGGCAAGCACACTTACCACAAATGTCTCGAATTTTTGCACAGAAGTTTCTGAGTAGATGATTCCTACATTCAAGTTTTTGTACCAGTGTGGTCCCATATGGTCTACTTTCAATTAATTTTTTATGGAGACTGCTATCTCCATCTCCAACTAGTTTCAGGTATATTAAACCATACATTTCCATGCTTCTTTTGAACCCCACACAAATTATATCACTCTCCATTCCTGTTGAAGTTCCTTTCCAGTTTTTGTAGCAAGCATGGTCGGGAATGGGGGATACATTTTTTGCCTCCGCATGAGCACAATAGCTGCTTCAACAATGCATGCCTAAAAAGTAAATACAAAATTATTTTAGTAATTACCTACTTCGTTTTAAAAAATATAAATATGTTTTAAACTGTATACTTACTGCTCCTGATGCGGCATCATAATTTACATTATATGAACGTTTTCCCCATGCTCCATCAGCTACCACGGTAATCAAGGGAAACTTCGTCTTTTTATCAACTTCGCCCAAATCCCTCGCTAATTGAGCTTCTTCCTCGGCAGCTTCCTTCATAACATCCCACGCTGTTTTTCTTATAATACTACCAACTTTTTCATGAAAAGATTGATATGTATTGGGCGACATGAATGGAATATTTAGCAATGCCATGATTTCATCAGCTGTGGAATATCCAATCCCAGGTTGATATTGAAGCTACCGTCAATGCTTCGTTAATACTCATTTGTCCTGTTTTTGTTTCAACCAAAGAAAGGAGCTTCGTTATATTGCACATGGAACATTTTAGTTTTAAGGTACTCTCCAAGCCTTTTCTGTGCTCTCCAACGATGATCATGTTCGCGAATGAGCAACCGCATAATGGTCCATGGTAATTTAGTTCCTTTATGGTTTGAAATAAATATGGTAAGTCTACAATTCTTCTCCCTTCCGGGGTAAAAATGGGATCGGGGTTTGATTGACTGAAAAAGAGTTATTGATAGTTAAAATCTCGGTTGAAATATAAGAAATTGTTTGAAAAATAACATGCATTTTCACTCACCAACCTTTCCGGTTCTTCCATTTCTATATTTAATTCAGGATCCCAATGACTAGATCCTGGTTGAGGAGATGTATTAGAGGGAGATGTATCCTTGTTTTTACTAGAAACCCTAATAAGTGGTGGGCTTCAAAATATTAAAGAGATATAAATATATAAGGGGAAAAGAAGCAGAATCTTGGAAGCATTTGAATAAAAAAACTTATCTTGGAATGGAAGATGGTTTTGCAATATTCTCTTGCGCTCTTGCTCTTCTAGCAATTAACATTTTTCTGCGAACACTTTTCTTATACGATTCACGTTGGAAGCTTTCTGGTTTTCTTTCCATATTGAAATGGAAAAAAATCACTTAAGTATCAAGTTTATCACTAATTAAAAATCTTCAAAAATAGCACAAGCTCTTTCGAAATTCCAAATCGGAATGATACAAAAAAATACGCGAGGACAAGAGGAAAATAAAATTTGGGAGGTGTAACTACCTACTATTTACATTACTAACAATAAAGGTTTCCAAACATAATCAAATTTAAATGTTTCATGACACTATAATGTTGAAATCCCATTAGTAGGTAGTATTCAACAATAAAGTACTCATGTAGGTACCTAACCACCTAGCCCAATAATTAATAGGCACTTAGGGTGTAACCTGATTTTGGATTTTGGTACTAGGAATTCGTGACAATGATAATATGTAATACATACCTATGTACAAATTGTTTAAAATTCCATTCTTGATACAATAATATCGAGATTCCGAAAACTGATGGTAATATATGCAGGGTGTTTGGTACATCGATAGGAAGTTTTTAATGAGTGATAGTTGGGGTCATTTGGGAGCTATTTGACCACATTTACCCCTATGCAAAGTATCATGTCGTTTTTGAAATATTAACATTTTTAGATATTTTTGGGAAATATTTGAATTGTTCTCAAAACAAACCGTTTTTTTCTTTCACCTTTCCCAATTTTTTTTCCGATATTCCTAATATGCACTCTTTCGGAAAAATACGGAAAGAAAACCCGAATAATTTACACACAAAATTTGTTATGTGTTAAAATACATGGATTCAAAATATCTAAAAATGGCGATATCTCAAAAAACGGCGAAACTTTGCATCAGGGTAAACATGGTCAAACAGTTCCCAAATCACCCAACTATCACTCATTGAGATATTCTTATTGATATACCAAACACCCTGTATATAGGGTCACTTGAATTATGGCCAGATTCATGTCTAAAAAAAATACCATTTTTTGATTTAGAAAATTACGTTTATATCAAAATATCAAGGATTTTAATTAAAAGTCGGTTTTTGGCTTATTTGGATTTTATTTCGAAAATGGCTAAATCAATAGCCAAGCTGCCTACTAAAATAAAGAAATGCGGATTTCAGAAGAACAAAACATCGAAAAGTGGTCAACTGATCATTTTGGTTGAATCTTTCTGAGTAAAAAAATATAGATTTTGCATATTATCGCTAGAATAAACCATGAACCAACAAGCCCCAATAAAAATCATGTCATAACACTCCTACAAAACCCTTTTCTTGCGGTAATTTAGCTCCTCTCATCTTATGCATCGTTGCCAGCGTTTGTCAAAAGAACTTATTGTAAGGGATTAATTGATCGCGGTAGCATCGCATCAACGTACTTTTGGCCAAATACTTTGACGAAGCTTTTTGGACAAACTATTTTTTCTATATTTTTTATTTTTTGACAGTATGTCTAAATTTATTATCCCTTTCACGTGATTAGGCCCAAATTTGAAAATTTGCATTTTTTCAAGCAAAAAAAAACTAAAATTTGGAATTTGAAAATTCTGACCTAATGATCAATTAAATTAAGTAATTTCCTATGACTTTTACCTAAAGCATTTTTTTAATATGCATATTTACGGAGAAAAGTTTAACCAAAAAAATCACTGCTGATGATACCCCTTAAGCTATGCGCGAACTTGAGAGATCTGGTTATTAACCTGAAGTAGGTTCTATATGCTCAGAAAGGCACCCAGCATCTGCATAACTTGTTTTTTTAATGTAATAGCCTCCATTATGGTCACTAGCTAGTTAGAGCGCTGTTTCTGTTGACATCCATTTCTGATATACAGGGTGTCCGGTAAGTATATGGCATACTCTCGGGAGCGTATAGGAGGGGTCAAAATAACCCTAGTTTGTTATAAAAAAAATCCTTAAGTGCCCCTTAACGGAGATACAGAGCCCCAAAAGAGTAGGTACTTGGCGATTAAAATTTTTGGCTCTAACTTTTGAACCGACTTGTATAATTCAATGAAGTTTTAATATTTTATGTTGGCCATAAAGAATCATAAAACCATAGTACAGTAGATGTTTCACATAGTCTGGGAAGTCAGGAACGGACTTGCCACCACATACATTTTGCCAAATTTTTGACAGGAGTCATTTTACAGAGCTGAAAACTGATTTTTCAAATACTTCAGTCCACAGAACACATATCCTCACGGATAGAAAAAAAAGCTTAATGGAGGGCGGGGCCTAAAAAAGAAAACTTCGGATCGCATCCACTTGGGGACGCTGGAGTGAAACACAATTACAGGTGCGGAATGAAGGCCATCAGAAAATATACAGGTCACTGTTTACTTTTGCAGTTTACCCAATGAGATTTAATTTACCTCGTTTACCTGTTACCTATGTGTCAAATAAATATGTCAAAATAATTCTGAATGAGAATTCGTCTTAGTGTTGGTGTGCATTTTAAATCCAGAAAAATGTTTATTGAACTCAAAAAAAAATCAGATCTTACACAAAACCCGCGAGTGGCTAAATTCAGCTGGTGTAGGTACCGTGGTGGAATGGGTAGAAAAAGCAGTGTTAAGTTGAACAGGATTTGCCAAACTACTGGGCATTGGCATTAGTGAATCGTAATCACCGCATCCGTAGCGGTGCAACATTTTGGTGAATTTAGCCACACGCGGGACACAAACACAAGAAGTTTTGGCCGTTTTTGCTCTACTCGGAAGTAGAAGCCGTCGAATCGAATTCGACAATAATGAGGAAAAATCATTGGGAAAAATTAATATGGAAAAAATTGACATTGGGTGAACTATTTTGACAGTTTATCTGATTACAGAAACCTATATTATAAATAGTTCGGATCGCATCCACAGCGCCGTGACGGCGCATTGTTCCCCAAAATTTTATTAGGCAGTTTGCCTTCTATCCGTGAGGATATGTATTCTGTGCTTCAGTCATTTCTCTTCAAAAGAGGTGCTCTACATTTGCTTCGATTAAATCAGCCGTTTCCGAAAAAATAAGGATTTTGTATAACACGTTTAATTATTTACCTTCGAAATTCATTTAATAATCAAGTTGATCCTAGAGTTAGAAAAATAGGTAGAAGTTGACTTATAAAAAGTACCTAAAACCGAACTTTTTGGCTAAAAAAGGGAATTTTTATAAGTCAACTTCTACCCGTTTTTCTTAATCTAGGATCAACTTGATTATTTAAATAAATTTCGAAGGTAAATGATTAGACGTGTTATACAAAATCCTAATTTTTTCGGAGAGGGCTGATTTAATCGAAACAAATGTAGAGCACCTTTTTTGAAGAAAAATGACCAAAGTATTTGAATAATCAGTTTTCAGCTCTGTGAAATGACTCCTGTCAAAAATTTGGCACAATGAATATGGAGGCAAGTCCGTTCTTCACTTCCCAGACTATGTGAAACATCTGCTGTAGTATGGTTTTATGAGTCTTTATGGCCAACATAAAATATCTAAAGTTAGAGCCAAAAATGTGAATCGCCAAGTACTCTTTTGGGGCTCTGTATCTCCGTTCAGGGGCACTTTAGGATTTTTTTTTTATAAAAAAGTATGGTTATTTTGACCCCTCCTATACGCTCCCGAGAGTATGCCATATACTTACCGGACATCCTGTATATGGATAATGGTTAGGGTGCAGGAACCTGGTCTCCAGCACACCATCCCTAAAGTGCCTATCCACAAGTTTTTCCAGTGTCTTACGCTCAAAGAGATAAGGCTGCTGGGCTTTAGGGATTTTGCCGTATCCTATCATATTTTTTAAGGTTTTGGTATCGCCACCTTGATGTGTTTTTGGTATCCAAAAGCTAGGCTTCTTTTTGAAATGTTACAGAGTATTCTAAATGTTAGTTTAGTTCCATTCTGTAAAATTATGGGATATATCGCATCCGTCTCCGGAAACTTCTCAAATGTGTTTGTGCAACGTTTGAATTTCTCGTAATGAATTATTACTTTCTTCCAGTTCAGCCAGTCTTTTCTGGAGTCTAGGGCCTGGACGCCCGTCGAGGATTAGGCTGATCTATTTTTTAGCCGTCTTTTCTTTGTTCTTCAGTGAGATATCTACTAATTGTAGTCTACAGGCCTTTTGAGTTCTTTGAAGTCCAGGTACAATCATGAGTAGGTACTTATTCTATATACAATATACAAGGCTTGTTAATGCCCTAAGTAAGATAAAATTTCTTATATCAGGTATTTACAGACCTAAACAAAAAACAAGCATAGAACTCAACACAGAACTAGTACAAGTTATTGAAACTGCAATATCACTAAAACAACCGGGGGAACATCATGGGAGACTTCAACTACCCCGAAATAAACTGGAAAACATTGGAAGTACATCCGCACAATAAGTGTAGTCAATACTTTCTGCACAGCCAAGGAAATCCAAAGAGGTCACCAACATAAAAATTTTTCTACAAGATTCCAGAACGACCAAACATCTCTTCTAAACCTGGCTTGTTGTAAATGAGAAGAAATTACAGATTTCGCTGAAGTAAATCAAACCCTTCAGCAATAATTTGCGCAGGCTACTAACAGTACTAACCCCAGATTTTTTTGAAAAACTCTCTGAGGCTTTGGGATTAACAATCAACAAGAATATGCTATACATACCAGAAAAAGTTGATTTCCAAAAACCATGGTTAACTGAGGCAGTATTTAGGAAAATGAAAAGAGACTTGTGGCACAAAATATAAACACAACAATACTGAAGAACATTACCAACCGTACCAGCATCAAAATAGTAAGGGCAAAAGTTATACAGTCACAGCAAGAAAACTGTCACAACCCCTATACGTTTCGTTCTGGGACGTCACAACAGGAGCGTGACCTGGGGCCTTATTCTGTGAAAAACGAAGCGTTCGATTCGGTAGAATTTCTTCGATTGTAACGTCATTTTCGGTTTGCTAGCGCGGAATCTATGCCGAAAATGCCGAAAATGACGTCACAATCGAAGAAATTCTACCGAATCGAACGGTTCGTTCTTTACAGTATGAGGCCCCTGGGGGCGTAGGTGGGGTTAAGGTAGTGAGGAACTCGCTTGGTTTAGGTAGGTACATACAATAAACAATAAGATATGTATTGGATAATAATAAGAAATAGTGTCATGACGTCTCTTTTACGGAGGAACGTACTACTTATCAGTGGCGTAGCCAGCCTTGCGGGGCGGAGGGGGCAAACATATAAGGGGCGCATAATTCTCTTGGGGGGGGGGGGGGGGGGGTTAACAAATATATGTTTGTATGATTTTGTAATATTCGCTTATTGGTTAAAGACGAAAAACCCGCCGAGGGCGCCGCCGGAGGCGAAAAATGTCCTCAAGTGCCACGCCCAAAAAAGTTTATTTTAACCATTAAAAAACATTTTTTTTCCGGGTACCGGGTGCCACGTCGAAAAACATTTATGTATTTTAAGCCCTACCAGTCCAGAAATAATGTGTGTACATGCCGTTAACTTCAAAAAATCTTTCCGAACGCCTTGAAAACTACACCTTTTCCAATTGTATATCGGAAAGTGTCAAATGTATTTCAGAATAGCCAAATATAGTTCAGAAAGCATCAAATGTATTTCAGAATAGTTAAGTGTATTTCAGAAAGCGTCAAATGTATTTCAGAATATTTAAATGTATTTCAGAATAGTTAAATATAATTCAGAAAGCGTCAAATGTATTTCAGAATAGTTAAATGTATTTCAGAAAGCGTTAAAGGTATTTCAGAATAGCCAAATATATTTCAGGAAGTGAAAATTCGGCGGAAATAATTCAGGAGGGAGGCGACACAAAAAATTACCTACCTATGGCTGTGCAGTTTTTTCTATGTGAGCCTAATTGACACAACAGGAGCTTAATAGTAGCATTTAACTATTCTGAAATATATTTAACGCTTTCTGAAATACATTTAACTATTCTGAAATACATTTGACGCGTTCTGAAATATATTTAACTATTCTGAAATACATTTAACTATTCTGAAATACATTTGATGCTTTCTGAACTATATTTGGCTATTTGTAACATTTTAATTTTGCTCTTCCCATTAAATGAGTAATTCAGCGTTTTAACTGGTAACACACAAATATTATTTTAGAGCTGACTTAATTGATTGGATATTAATTACCTTACTCTGCATCTTTTTAGATAATTTCAGGCACAGCCAGACAAGATTTTGCTCCTTATCATTTGTCTAATGATTTAGTTGACCATTGCAGATGAATATTTATTGAACAATGCCTGGTTATCTTATTCTTGTTGTCCTTAAAAGGAATATACATAAATTATCAATTTCATTAGTCGATAGCCAACATTGTTTTGATTTTCAAATAAAAAGGGGTTATGTCCAGTTAATTGTCATTCAATTTTATTTTCGCGCCAGTTCATTTCGAAGGATTAATTCCTTTAGCTTTCACTCTCTGTCTCTCTCTTACTGGAGGATTTCGTTTCTTTTATCTACCTGTTATCGAGTACCTATATCGATCAATTTGCTGGTACTTTGGTTTTGGTCGCGTAGGGTTGGGTTTTTCAATACATGTCGATATAATTGGTGTCGTGTCAGAGAAGGTATGGACAATATTATTTAATAAGTGAAGTTATTTATAGATTTTAATGAGAATAGTGTTTTCCTGATTAGTGTGGATTGATTCGGTCCCATTTGTTGAGTCTCTTTGGAGGTTTCGCTGACGACTATCGATATCTTTGTCGTTATCTTTCAATCCTTCCTAAAGTGTGGAATGTGGAATTCGATAGAAAAAAATGTAACATAAAAAAGTTAGTGCGTAGAAATTTCTGGTTTAGGGTCCCAAAAATCGTACAACGGTCTTTTCCATTTCGTCCAGCGACAAGAACACTTTGGCTTTGGCCTGAAGAATAGTTTTTTTATCCGTTTGACCATAAAGAAAATTAAGTGATTTTCTCTATTTAATTAGGATCCGGTCATCCAGATAATTTCAATTTTGGTTTTGCCAGTCTAGTTTTGGTTTTTGTTACCTTTTGGCAGCCAAATCACCTTTCTAAGGGATTTATCTATTTCTTCTAGTCGGTAAGTCCACCATTTTGTGAATTTGTTTTATTGTAAATTAATTAGTTCTATTCTCACAATAGAATATCACATCACGTCGCGTCGCTTGGATTGAATTGTTTGAGCCTAGACTCTTAGAGCCTTGATTTTATTGTTGCTCGTTATTGTGAACTTCCAAATTGGATCAGCCAGCGTAGGTGAAATTAGAGTTCCATGACCTTCCGTTCACCTTCAACCTTTGAGCTGTGACCCTCAAAAATCCACGAGGTAATTATAATGGCAATTTTCCATTTTAATGTTTTATTGGGGGACCATTCTATGCCACATTGATTGGTAGACTTATAGTTTTTTATTTAAATATATTTTTTTTTTGGCAATGCAACTTATTTAATGAATTGAACTCATTATATTTAGTAAATGGGTTAAAACTTGGGAATTGAAGCGTACAATTTCATATTCCAAGTGGCATAATTTCAATGGGGATTTAAGGGTAATTTATTTACTCATTGGTGCTTTCTTTAGGGTCTTATGGTAGGGTTTTATGCTACCGTTTTCGATAACGCAACTCAGTGGATGTTTTGATGGTATGCAGTACCCACCACTGTATCTGAATAGCAAAGACTCGGCGAACTAGTTTTCATTGATGAGATAGATCATCTGGTACGAGTGTGAAATCCCAGACCCATTGTTAATTGTCGGCATAAAGCTAAGTAGTTTAGTGTAATTTTTTTAATTAATTATTTAAAAATATCGTATATGGCTTAGGTAACTTTAGTTACTCACATTTAAGTAAACATTTGACCCCATTTATTTGCGGAGTGATCACTGACGCCGGGTGTGTGTTAATTCGCACTTATTGGTTATTTTAGTTTTAAGTATAGCTCTCTGCTTACATAGGTATTCATACATATCAATACCGACAGACAGTTTTCTTAAATCTGACTATGGGGAAGCCTTTAGGTTCTTTATTCCTGTTAGTCGTCATACTAGCCTCTGAATACTTGTCATAATCATTATTTAATCACCATAACTTGTACTAAATCAATACTAAATATTCAATAAATACTGATTTTGTTGTATTGCCAATTACCTGCTTTCTTTGTCTTTTTGCTTATCCAATTATTTTCTTACATTTCAGGCATAATAATTTGGTTTGTACTTTAGTTCAACCTGCAGTCATCGCAGGACTTTTCCGATTTAGTTTCAAAAATTGGTGGCGCACGAATCCACGAACCGGGCACGTGGATACTTTAACAAACTCTGTTGAACTAAGGTCGCAATCCAAATATGGTTACATTTTGGTAATTGATTTTTCTTACGTAAAATAAAAGTGTTACATATTCTGAAATACATTTGACACTTTCTGAAATACAATTGGAAAAGGTGTAGAACAAATCCAGGAAAATCCAGACGCATGACAGTTCCACCCGACCCATTAACCCATAGTTTAATAAACAAATACCACATCAATCATCAAAACAGAAACTATCACCTTTCCTCTGATTGGACTGAACCATTTGCCGACAATGCCGACTTACGATAAAGATTAAAGAGTGAAAAGGTTCATTAAATAAATAAGAAACAGCATAATTTTATTTCTTATTTTTTGCTTTTGTTTTTTAAGAGCGGTAGGGGCGCCATACGCGTGGGGGCGGGGGGGGCCGTCGCCCCCCCCTGCCCCCCTACTGGCTACGCCACTGCTACTTATAGGCCACTCTGTATTATGTACATACACTCTTTACACTTGGCGTGACTGAAGTTGGGTTTGAGACAGGTCCAGAAGGGCGTTCCTCAATGAAGGTAGTTTGCACTGGACTTAGTCTGCTGCGTTTAATACTCCCAGAGGGGCGTTTCTCATTAGAGGTAGTTTACATTAGGAGGAGACTTAGCTAGAGGGGCTTTTCCCATTTGAGGTACTTTGCACTAGCCTTAGTCTACCGGTAATGGATTTCGGCGCGGTATTTATACCAAATAAATGCTGACTCGTCGACACACTTTAGTAAAATTGATGTACAGAGTGGTATTTACTCAAGTAGTTGACATCTATATACAGGGTGTTCTGAAACTATTGTGCCAAAAATTGAGGAATGATAGATCTCGCCAAAATAAACTTTTTTTACTTATAAACTCATAGGCGCATGCGCTTTAGTTAGGCGATAATAGCACATTACAGTTCGCATTGTGGTAGCCACCTTGCACACGGAGAAACGTGTTTGAATGAGCAGAACCTGTGTTATTAAATAATACAGAACCCAAAGAATGCTTGCAGTATTTATTTAAAATAATGATTCACATCAAAAGATGCTCAAAACTACGACCACCCGCCTCAATGCATGTGTAACAGCGTTGTAGCAGAAATATCGAGTAGATTTCTGCAAGAAACCCTTCCCGAAACTGTTTCGCTGTATGCCAAACAAAACATAGGGTACCAACACGACAGACCACCAACGCATTACTTGTTAGCTTTAAGAGAACATATCAATGAAACACGAAAAATCTGGAAACAGTGATTGTTAAGGGGGCATGGACTCCACGTTCACCAGACCTGACGGAATGGGACTTTTTTTATGGGGTCATATGAAAGCACTTGTTTACGACACTCCAGTTGAAACAGCTAGAGGAAGTTAGTAGGAAGGATTGTTGCAGCAGCTGCTGAAATTCTCGAAACACCATGAATTTTTCAACGTGTTCAGGAGACTATGCTACGGCACTGTCACGCACGTATGGAGGTGGCTGGTCGTAGCTTTGAGCATCTTTTGCTGTGAATCATTGTTTTTAGTAAATACTGCAAGCATTCCTTGGGTTTTGCAACATTTAGTTACACAGTTTCTGCTTCAAACACGTTTCTCCGTGTGTAAGGTGGCTACCACAGCGCGACCTGTAATGTTCTATTATCACATAACCAAAGCGCATGCGCCTATGTGTTTATAAGTAAAAAACGTTTACTTTGGCGCGATCTATAATCCCTTAATTTTTGGCACAATAGTTTCGGAACACCCTGTATATAAAAATTAATGTTTGCTGGGTATCCGGCTATGCGCTCCTACACCACTTATCCGATTACGATGAAACTTTGGTAGGTTGTTTGTGGATAGGTTACGCATCTCGGAAAAAGAAATTAATTTTGAATTAATTATTAATTTAATTGTAAACAAACTCATTCACATAACATAACAACATAATCCAACTTTTTTTTGGCAGCATGAAACAACGTTGCCATATTTCTTTTATTTAGGCTTGCTATTCAACCGACGTAACTTCATTATTTTTTGAATTCGAGAACGGCTGGACCGATCTTGAATTTAATACCACGTATCTCTGTATAAGCTGAATTCGATTGACCCAGATTAGATCGAATTGAGTTCCTAAGGAGGAAGTCCAGCCCTGGACTTGATGAGATCCTTCCTATATTTCTTCAAAATTGTTTGTACACTCAGTTCTACTTTTACGACCTTCCTAACCAAACTCAATATGTGGACAAAGGACGACAAAGGCGGATGATGAGAATGAATTAATGTTGACTTCGACCTTGACTTTGAAAAAACATTTGATAAGATACCAACAATATACTTATTATTACATTACAAGTTATTTTGTCACTTTGTATCCCGGGGCGATTTACTGCGACTTCTTGAGGAATTCCTTACTGGACGTACCTTTCAGGTCCGGACAGGATTATCACTCTCAGTTGCATTCTCTGTACACAGCGGCGTACTACAAGGCTCAGACCCTTGCTTTTCTTGGCTAATTTGTGTGACTTACACCAAAAACTGAAAGCTAAATATGAATCGTTTGCAGATGACACAAGCCTATCCTGCAATCTACTACTACAATTTGCAGGTAGACCTTCAGGATCTATACACCATCAAAGGGTGGACAATATCTTGAAAAGTGCAATTGAATATTGATTGACCTCAAGTGCACAGTTCCACATATCGGCCGAAATAACCCTGAACATGATTACCTCCTCCCAAGGGCGGTTTAAAGGGGGGGGTAGAGGGGGTAATTACCCCCCCAGACAAATATTTTTTTAATACATTTAATAATTACAACAAAATTTCAACAAAAGACAAGTTCTAAAAAGTAAATCATTAAAGGCATTGTATAAATTGATAGGCTTACGAGTATCCATGGGCGTTGTTACGAGGTTTCTCAGGGGGGGGGGGGGGGGGCAGAAATTTTTTTTGGTGCCACTTCCCTTTTTTGAACATTTTAACGTACTTATTTGATATCGATATATAGTTAAAAATGATGGTATTTTTTTCTGCGACAAATTCACTGTCCCCATCATTTGTTTAAGCTACGTTTACACTTGGAAAGTTTACTAAGGGCCAACTGACTGGCACTAGAGAATAGAAAGTACCTGCTAAGTAACAACCAGACACTCACCAGTTGGTCCATAATTTGGCCCTAAAGGAAAGTACTTGCTGCCACTAAACTTGTCATATGTAAACCACAGGAAAGTGCACTTGCTACTTGCCGGCAAGCGCTTTCCAAAAGTTGATGGACCGGCTAGTTTACTTGCCGCTACGCCAAATTTCTGTTTGTACCTTACGTGTGTAAACGGGTCACAAAAACAGACGTCCACGTTTCTGTATGAATACCTACTACAAGGAAGCAAAATTATCACCAGTGGCAAGATATCGTAATGTGACTTCCAATTTGATTTTAGGAGAAATAAGACTTCTAATCTACGTTTCTGACTTTGTCAGTTTAGGCTCGGTTCAACTAGTCTTGACGGTTCTTGAAATTTTTGGTATGAATTGAATTGATATCTCCTTCAAGAGTCGTTTCGACGCACCCAGAAGAGTGGGTACTTCTACGTCTGATCCAATCTCTAACCCAAACTCGTTTTTACCTATTTTTTTTTGCGTTCTGGCACGCACTACCCTACTTGGAGCCATTTTATTTTCTACTGTTTGGCAAATACACTTGAAAATATGTAAACACAAAACAATGAATAAGTTTAGTGACGGCAAGTACTTTCCAAGTGTAAACGTAGCTTTAGGTAATTGTCTTTACGCCAGACTATAAAAAAAGTAGGTACCTAACAAATTTTGAAAAAATGGAAAAAGAAATACGAATACGAACTATCTTTTACTTTTTTCTTGTTCAAAAGACTATTTCTAGGCGGGGCTAGGAGGGGGCAAATGCCCCCCCTTGCCTCCCCCAAACGACGCCCATGCGAGTATCGACGTATACGTACCATCGTCACCAAAAGTAACTGGGACAAAAATAATTCATATTTATTTCCTGGACTATTCCAAGTTAACCTAGATAAACCTAAATGTATTCATAGTTTGATAAATACCGGACATCTGAAGTCATATAATAGTACAAGAGCTAATATGATGCTGTCCCAGTTACTTTTGGTGACGATGGTAGCGGGTCTTCAAAAAAAAAACCAATCGAAGATAGCTTTGATTACGAAAACGTACGTCGCATTACTGTTTCTTTATTGGTCAGGATTTTTGACATGACATTTTGACATTAAGTTCATTGACAAAATTAAAGAAAAATATTGCTAAGACATACGTTTGAAAAACCATAGCAATCTTTGATTGGTTTTTTTTATTGAAGACCCGATACCTACTACCTACTACTATACAGTGAAAAAAAGGGTATTCCATTTGGAAAAAAATTAGTTATGGTTGTTTGGAATGCCTGGTTTTGTGTACAGTTGCTAACACCCTGTAGAATTTTACCAGATTTTCATATAAAATAACAAAGTTCTGACGCATACTTCATTTATACAGAGCACCCTGTATATTCAAAAATATTTTTAACTAATTAGATTGATTCTTGGGTAACCAGGAGAAAGAATGTTTTAATTCTTAACCCACCGTTCCTATACCCAAAAATCAATCTAATTATGAATGAAAGAGACGAAACCTCACCAAATTTTTAACTACCTAATGCTCCTTAGACAGTGAAACAACTTTGTAATTAATTAATTTTTTTTTTCTTGCATCACCCTACATAAGGATATATTGTTTGAGTCCGATATCGCACTAAGTGGCACCCTGTATAACTATTTTGACGGCATCGGGATACATTTTTGCCAGAGGCGTGTTTTAAACGACTTTTGGGTGCAAATTGGGCGTGGCACCCAAAAAAAATTTTGCCTCCGGCGGGGAGCCTTTCCGCGCTTTTCGGTTTTCCCGTCATCCGTTACCCCCCCCAGAAAATCATCTATGGACCGCCACTGCCTCCTCCAACAACCGTTAATTTTGTGCCACAAAAATCTAGGCACATCAGACTTGACATGGGAACAACACATCACTTCAAATGGGCCTTAGGTGAGTTCCATCCCTTCCAATCGCCAGGCCCAAATGGAATCTACCCAGCACTGCTCCAGAAAGGTCAGGACATACTTTTGCCACACCCACCTGTGAAAAATTTTCAGAGGCATGCATCGCTTATGGGGCTACATATTAGAGGCATGACAAAAGGCGACACGACAGTAGTCTACCTGCCAAAGATCGGCAGGATTCTAGATCAAACGTCAAACTCATATAGAACTATATGTCCTTCCTCGTTTCTACAAAAAACGCTGGAAAAATGGTGGACAGATATATTAGAGACCACACACACTCTATCCTCTGAGCGATCGCCAGTATGCTTACCAGCCAGGAAAGTCTACAGACTCCGCATTGGCTGATCTAAACAGACTCCTGACAAAGTCAATCGATAACAAAGATGGCGCTAGGCGTATTTTTAAATAACATCACTGACGCACTTAAGCATAGAAACATTCCGTATACCTACTATATGCAACTGGATAGAAGTCAGCCTGAGAGACAGAGTCATTAGATCCACTCAAAAGTAGGTAGGCTGCCCACAGGGAGGCGTTATTTCGCCACTGTACTGGGCGGCCCTAGTCGACGAACTTCTAACAAAAATGGCCAAGAAGAGATTCTACTGCCTGAACTATATACTTCATACCTAGTATTTTCGCTTTTTTATATTTAAACGTGGCAACATCGCACATTTACGTCCGAATTCCTTCCGTAGGCTCAGAACCGCTGGGCAAACAATAGAAAGATTGTCATTTACTCGAACAATCAAGTAGTCCTGAAGGCAATGAGCTCCCAGAAGATGAGCTGCAAACTGGTCAGGGATATTGTTTCACAAGACAAGATTTCTTGTCTTGCTGGGCCTTTTCTTGTCTTGTCTTGCAAAGCAAGACAAGAAATGAAATTCACTCTTGTCTTGCCCGACTCTTTCAGAAAAAAATCTTGTCTTGCAAACAAGATTTCTTGCAATTTCTTGTTCTTGCATTACCTATTTGTTTTGTGACGTCATAGCAAGTGTTTCTTGCAAGAGTCTTGTTGCATGATTCTTGCTGCAAGAGTCAAACGTCACTATTTTATGCAAGACAATGCTAACAGACCTTAAAAAAATTCGACTTGATTCTTTGATGATTGAAAACGAAAAGGCCTTCACATTGAGCTTAAAATTCAATATTGTGTGTGCAGTGTCGTTGTCCATCACGACCAAAAATTTTCCTAGCCATACTTGCTGCAAGCACTGTTAGAAACTGACATCTGTTTGAGTGTTTTGAAACTACAATTGACCTTTTCAATTTAAACGCCTCTCTCTCTGGCATCAAACTGTCAGACTTCAAAAAAGCATAAAAACAATGGGTGACAGCCGTTGACAGTGGTTTGTAGACAAGATTTTTGAAAGAAACTATTATTTCCTCGGTTTTTTCAAGGTTTTATCCTAACAATGGTGATTGTGTGTAGTGTGCCTATTCATTAAAATAATTCCTATTCATCGGCGGACGTGTCTTTCCATAAGCTTCCATCAAATCCTACATTTGTTAAAATTTGGATACACAAAATCAGAAAGGATACTCGCAAAAGAAAGGAAAATCCACGGCCTATCAAGTATACAAAGTAATCCACGTTCAAGTATAGTTTGCAGAAGCTGTTTGCTTCCAAAATAATCCACTACCGTCTCCATAGCGAAGTTTTGCGAATGTAGCAGTGAAATTTCCCACATTTTCTTTCCAATTTCAAACCATGCGTTTTAATTCTCATCAAGTTTTATCGATGAATCCATCATTCTATGTAGGTCATTGTCATTTTCCATTCACTTAACAAAGATAGCCAACTCATCGGTGAAGTCATCGATTCGAATAAAAACGAGGGGATTGCTAAACACCCAATACATATTGACATTGACAAGCAAGCTAATGTTGGCGGGAAAATTATTGTTTTCATTATCGTCCATCTCTTTTAATTGGAAACGTCTATTTCAAAACGTTTGTCCAAGTGGCAACGTATTTCTTGTAGCACATGGTGGCGCTAGTATAGCTTGGAACTATCTGACAATTCTAACATCGCCTCCCATTCCTATATCTGTCCCTTTTTAGCAGATGTGATAATGAAGGAAGAGAGGACATAGGGTTTTTCATTAATTGTACATTACGATTTCTAACCTATAAAATGACATTTTCTTTTTTCAAAACTGATACAAATAAGTGTCGAGTGAACCTAAAATTAAATAGTTTATCAAAAATACATGATTCTGGTAAAATTTACAATGTAAAAATCGTTAAGTTCATGCATAAATAATAAAAATTATTAAATACTAACCAATTATTAGTGAAAAGTGAGATGTTTTGATCAAAATATATAGATAACTTCATGGATATTTTTTGATTATTGATTTTTGTTTCCAGGCCAGCGTTTTCCTGCATTTCTTTTCCTGTCGACTGCGGAAAAACGATGGGCTAGATTTCTACCTTCAAAAATAACAAGACTATAATCTAAAAGTTCAAAAAGCCCGCCAAATATTCTTAAGTTGGTCTTGTAGTGGATAGTGCCGTTAGTATCGCTATGACGCCAGTGTCGCACCACAGAATCGGTAACTAGACAATCCAACGATGTGTCAAATATGGCCGACTGTTGGCACGCAAGTGCCATAACCTTAAATTTCTTGTGTCATCAGACATCATCATATATTTATTATACTACGTATATCGCTGGTTGGTTTGGGATCTTGAAGCAAACATTATAAGATAGAACGATGCTTTCTTTGTCTCAAGTGAACTTGTTTCACCAATGCGCATGCGTCAATTTGAAGTTATTCCTCCAATAAGATTTCATTTTAAACAGCTGATATTGCAGGGTTGCCAATAACGTTATTTTCATCTTCGAGCTATTTAAACATTCACAAGAAACATGACCAATTTTGTAGTTTGGGGCGTGTAACACATACTCGATTTCGACAAATAAACCAATATATTCATTTTTATTAGTGTTTTGGAATCTAAATACAATCAACCAAATTATAACTTCAAAAAATGATCCTAATTTATAGGGCAATCCAACGACCTGTCAAAATGGAATTCAAAATGGAGGCCAATGCCTTTTTTCCACTAATAATTTCTTAAACTAAAAACTTTCCATCTTAGAATACGAAAATTATCCTCCCAAACACTAGAAAATCATCTAAAAGCACCACAAAATACACAAAAAACAGTTTCTTGATGAAAAATGTCACGATTGCTTGAATTAAATTTATGGCGCCAATCTTTTGGCATTGACCACCATTTTGTTTGGATTGCCCTATTGTGCTTTTTAGCTTGACATGACAACACGGCATGAAAAGCTTGATGCAAAATGGCAACCGCCGGCCAATTGACGTGTCTCGTAATACCTGGTGTGCGCGCGCAACTCGTGGGTTGCAGGTGAGTGTCCAATGAGAATCGAGTTTATTACGGGCTTGGTTACTTGGTGGTTACTTGGTTACTAGCTGACAACACTGCGAATTAATTCAAGCGGTAGCAGGTAGGTATATGGCACCTAGAAACAGCAAACGGGCAAGCAAAGTCTGGACAAGTTAAATCAAATGAAAAGCTTTGTTTTGGTTCGAAAAAAGGACGGTTCTAGATTTTGTGGTTCTAGAACGGTCCAAAACAATCGCACAATTTATAATTGGAATTTTTGATAGCCGAGCCGTTCGAGCGATAGAGCGCGACTAAGGGCGGGTATTATAAAATTATTTTAACAGATAACTAAAAGTTAACTTTTGGAATTACTATGAGAAGTAACGTCATTCCAGAAGTTAACTTTAAGTTAGTCTGTCAACATAGTTTTATAAAACCCGCCCTAAGTCTCGAGCCAGACTCTAGAGACCGAATGTTCAAAAATGTTCAGCAAATGTGGGGAAAAAAATATTCTTTTTATTATGTTTTTATGATGTTCAAAAAATATCCATTTAAAAATATTCTTTTGGATATTTTTGTAAAACTAATGTTTTTTTGAATACATTTTAAAAACATTTTTTGAACATTTCCAAACCAATGTGTGGTCACAAATGTTGTTCGAATATTTTAAAAATATTTTATTAGCGTTGTTCAAAAAATATCCACTGTTGGATCAAAAAAAAATATCCAAAAAATATTTTGTGCTATATGGGTTTTGTCTGATTTAAGGCGTTGTGAAACACTTGACACTATTTTACTTCTTTAATGTTATAATCTTCGATTTGTATTGTCTACATTTGTTCTGCAACAATAGAATCTGGCTACATTGCAGCCACGAGTTGCGCGCGCATGTCATTTTTTATTACTTTCTAACTTGTATTTATTACAATTAAGCTCTCTTTTTCTATTTCTGCGAGACACGTCAATTAGACTATCCAAAACACGTGACACAAATATGGCCGACAAGAGGCACACAAACATTTGACACAAACACAAACCATAACGTCATTAGGTTATGTCATTAATGATCATAATCAAATACTCATTTTCTATTGACTATTAAATTTACCCCATTTGCCTCTACTGGAGTTTTAGGTAACACATAGCACCTGTCACATCACTTTCTATTAACTTTATCAAACGTTTTGCAACCAAAGAAGCCATAGCGAATGCACCGAATACTTACGAAAGCGTAGATTTGACAAGATGCTGTGTTACCTTAAACTCCAGTGGAGGCAAATCATAGGCAAATGGGGTCGTTAATTTAATGGAACTCGTTCGACTATCACTTTTACAATCACCAAACACACATCGCTTCATCGCCTCTTGATAAAACATATCACGTTCTCCCAAAACTGCCATAATTATTAAATTTACGCCCAAAATTGAAAAAAAATTAATAACATTGACAATGCTATTTATAGGTTATGTGACATTGTTTGTCGACTTTCTGCCAAAGTCATTCATAATGAAATCTTCTATACAATGTAAAATTGTCAATGCTTTCAAAATTTTTATCTAGAAAAGGCTTGTGCTGCCAACATAGTTACTAAATTTTTGACTTGGGGAATTATCTTTAAAAAAAAAACAGATTTTACTATTTCCCTTCCACCGGCGATGCCAAATCTGGTGTGAATTTGCTGGAAAGCCAAATACCGTTTCTCAATAGGCAATCCAAACCACGTGACATTCAATATGGCGTGGCAACCATACATGGACCAAAAAACACAAAAAATATCTAGTGTCTGCCCGACTTACGCCCGTATTCACCAAAATCAACTTAGCTATCTGATAGCTGTCAGTCTGTTAACATTTATCAGTCGGATAACAGCAAGTGCTATTCACCAATAAAAATGATCCTTCTGACAACAAACAGACTGTTAAAAATAAAAATCCATATATTCTATGAACAGTTTTTCTCTTCATTTCATTTAACAACCTCAAAATTTGACTGTATTGTATTTATTTATTAATAATAACTTTTCTTGGGCTGTGAAACAAGTAAACAACTTCCTAATCCTAATAATTTGTCTAATAATAATTAATTATCGTATACGAATACCAAATGAAAAAAGAAACGGAGCAGCTTTCTGGTCGCGAAAAGGAAATTCTAATTTCATCGGTTGAGAAATATTTAATCATCAGGATCAGGAATAAGAAAACCATAACCAATACAGTACAGTTAGTTGTGATTGTTGTGAAACATTGAAATGGTCACCGCAATACAAAGTTGAAAAGACCTGGTTACAATTAAAATCTGATTTTTTTTAGATTGGTTTATTTCTTTCGTCCGCAATGGCTTTCAAGCCTATCATCCAATTCAGTGAATAAATCATTCTTGCCCTCACATTTCTGGGCCTGGGAAGATCTTCATCTGATATATGGATCATCTAATGAACCTCCAAAAAATTCAGGTCAATTTCATCCATTCTGTTCATTTTGCTAAAAAACAAAAACTTATAAAGTAGGTACCTACCACAAATTAAAATTTAACGAACCATCCATTCTTTCCAATCTATGAGTACATTCGATTTTTTTTCTGAAACAAAAACAATAACAATAACACTTATCAGACAGATAACTTCCTTAACAGCCCAAATTTCACCTGACAACTTTATTATCAGACTGATATCTACTACTCAAGATTGGTGAATGAATTTAACGTTAACAGTCTGACAAGCAGATTATCAGACTCGTAACCAGTTAGCGGTCGTTGGTGAATACGGCCGTTAATAGTTTACGTACCTAGTTAACAAATATTTTATTGAATAATCAAAATCGAAGCTGCAAACAAACAAAATAATTGAAATATGCATGAAAACACATATTCAATACTAACTTGCTGGCCGCCACGACATATTGAATTTGGTCTCATCCAATCAAAATTAGTATAACCATTTCTAGACTCAGTTGAAAGAGCCTCCAAAAGTTACTTTACCGCGGTCGATTTGGAACGTGTAAAGCCAACCGTTTTTGGCACGCTGGAGCCGAACTTGAACGCAATATGCCAATTTTGGCTTGGCTTTAGCCGTTTTTGAACGCAGCCCAGGTATTACGAGACACGTCAATTGTGTGCGTCTCAATTTTTGGCCGTTTCTACCCAATTACGGAATCCCTATTGTTTGGGCAAGATTTCTCTACCTACATTTCACTTGGACACCCAGGACCTACCCTTAAAATGTGAACATATTTACTTGTTGTAGCTCCACCGCCCAGTGTTGTGCTTTGATTTGTATTGTTTTTTCACAAGTTTGCTCTAGATTTGATTGAAGAACAATTTTGCTGAAGGTAAATGCTCTGCATTCATTTCATTGTGAAAATATTGAAATTTTTAACCATGCATTTCCGTTAGTCAAGTTAAAATCGAAAAAGAAAAAGCCTTCTACCCTATGAATAAAAAAGAGCATTTGCTTTTTCTACCAAAATCTGAAGCAAATACTTCATCCAGTATGAATAAAAATTGAAGCAAAACCTTTTACTTCAAAGTAGAAAGCAAATGCTCCAGGAAAAAGCAAATACTTTTTTCTTATGAATAAAACAGAGTATTTGCTTCAAATTGGCATTTACTCCTTGCGAAATGCATCTGCTCCAGAGCAGATGTATGTTTACTATTTTGGTAAATTATTTCCAAATATTCTTACTTCCCGTTTTTTTGTAAATTGTAGATTGCATTAGGATTCGTTATAGCTTGTTCCAGCCGCTCTATAGTGTCCAAGATTTATAGGCTTCTCCCAGAGGAGGCCGGCTTCCTGGGTCTTAAAGTGCCCACCGATGTGCCCACCTCTTGGGGTGTTATCCCCTTCAAGGTATTTCAGCCTTTTGCAGAAGTGAGCAGAGTATTCACAGATTAAGGTTTCTATACTTTTTGTTGCTGGTTTGCAAGATCTGCAGTGGTCGTTATCTGATTTGCTTATTGTTATTAGGTACTATTTCACCAGGCAATGCCCAGTGAGGAGACCAACTTTCTAATGTCTTTTCTGTTCATGCGAAGTTCTTTAGATCACATATGACCTTTGTCATACCTATGTTCATTTCTTCGGAGACGTGGCTTTCCATTACTCTACAAAAAGGCTCTGGGTCTTGAAAAGATGTTAAAGCGCCTTGCTTTGTGAGACGGTTCGCCTTCTCGTTGCCCTCTATGCCGTGGTATCCTGGTACCCACATCAGGGTTACTTTATACCTCCCAGCCGGACCCAGCCAGTTGCTTAAGAATATTTTCACCCGCACAAACTAGCTGAGAATTGCACTTGATGGCTCCTAGAGCATTTAGAGCCGCTTGACTGTAGGACAGTATGCAAATGTGTTCTCTTAAAAGCCTCTTTTAAGATACTCTTTGGCACAGATGTTTATGGCCAGTACCTCAGCTTGAAATTTTGTGGGCGTTTTACCGATTGCTCAGGAGATTTTTTTTAATTCCCAGACTGACTCCTCTCGTTGGCTTCGAACCATCTTTGTGACTGTGTACCACAATGATGCGTTGTCCGCTTGCGGTAGCTTTGCGCTCTTCCATGATTGGAGTTCTTCTACAACCAATTCATATGGAATGTCAAAGTCCAGTGATGTTAGCATATGATCTGTTGGTTTACTTTGGCACTCGAGTCTTAGATTGAAATAACAGGTACCTACTACAGGTAGTATCTTTAACTTCATTTCTTTGAAGCGTTTGCTCGCGAGTAAAAGGTTTTCATTATTCATATGATATGAAGTAAATGCTTCTACTACTTCTACCTTGTACTTGAAGCTTTTGTTTATACTTCTACCGTTTGCTTAGAAGCAAATGCTCTATTTTTATTCATACGGCTGCTTGTATCACAAAAGGTTCAAGAATTGCTTCTAGAAAATTTAGGTGTCTTCATTCCTTAAGAAAGTTTGCTCTTGATATTGATAATATATTTCTTTTACTACTAACCTGAGAAATTGTCATTATTCAATATATTTTTCTAGGAAAAAATTGAATTTCTCTCCCTAGGTGAATAATGAAAATAATGAAAAAATACCTAGGTTAATAATGAAAATGACGTCATGACGCAAGGATATTGTCATGTTTCTATTGGTTCAATTTCATTTCCATACGTCAATTTGAAAAAAAATACAGGTTTCTGTAGGTACATAGGAAGTTATCATAAGCTGTTGATAGAGGGCAGCACTTTCAAGAGGGCGTTCAAAAAAAATAATTGGAGCACAGATTTTAAACAAATTTTTCATTTTCTACTAGCAGTAGTAAAAAAAATTCTATATATTCCTCGGTAGAGAAGTTGGTCCTTATATACCTCACTCATTATAAACCTCGGCGCGAGCGCCTCGGTTTATAAAAGCGCTCGGTATATAAGGACCAACTTCTCTACCTAGGTATATAATATACTATTTTATGACCTACTTTAAATAATGGATACAGGAGAATCTACAGAAAGACGATGAAACAGGCAAGGAAGATTTATTACAATGAGAGGTTGGGCATCCGCATCCAATAAACGAAAAGAGTAACGACTCACGCGAAAAAAAAAAAGAAATATACATATGTGCTTCCAATTTGAAAGCAGATAATATTAATTAGTATTAATTCATACTACTGTACGATTGCTCAGAAACTGAGTATCAAAATGGTGAGCTTCCTTGATAGACATAAATTGCTTTCTCTGTCTCTGTTTCAGCAGTCAAAAAACACTGATGATACCATATTTCATCTCCTGGATGAGCTGGATTAGAAGATAAATGACGAAGAAGTGGCCGCGGTATTTTTTTGTGACCTGAAAAAAGCTTTCGATTGTGTCTGTCATGAAGTACTGCTTCTAGGGGTTCAGTACTTCAGAGGGGTTGGATATCACTGCAGGAGTGCCCTAGGGATCTGTTCTATTTCTAACATTAATAAAAATACGAGTAAAAACAACGAGTATCAAAACGCAAATGAACAATGAGCACTATTTTTTTGAAAAAAAATTCATGACACATTCAGTCGTATGAATAAAAATAGAGCATTTGCTTCTAAGCAAAAGGTAGAAGTATAAGCAAAAGCTTAAAGTAAAAGGTAGAAGTGGAAGCATTTACTCCATATCATATGAATAATGAAGACCTTTTACTTGCGAGCATATGCTTCAAAGAAATGAAGTAAAAGATATTACCTGTTGTACCTGTTGCTTGAATCTGGCTCGAATGCCAAATTAAACCACCAGAACGATAATATCAATGGACTTTGACATTCTATAGGAAGTGGTAGTAAAAAAACGCCAATCATGGAAGAACGCAAAGCCACCGCAAGCGGACAACGCATCATTATGGCACCGTTGATTGGTGGTACACAGTCACACAGAGATGGTTCGAAGGTAACGGAAGGAGTCGGTCTTGGAATAACTGAACCAAAATTTAAAGTTTAAACTCTCACTAGCAATGGGCGAAACGTCCACAAAATTTCAAACTGAGGTTCTGGCCATAAGCATCTGTGCCAAAGATTGTCTTAAAAGAGTCCTTTTTAGAGAGCACATTTACCTACTGTCCGACAGTCAAGCGGCTCTAAAGGTTCTAGAACCCAATCAAGTGCAATTTTCAGCTAGTTTGGGAGGGTAAAAATATCCTTAAACAACTGGCCGATAGGAATAAAGTGGAGAGGGCAACGAGGACGCGGGCTGTCTCATGAAGCAAGGCGCTTTAACACCTTCCCAAGGCCCAGTGGCCTTCTGTGTACTAACTTGGAAGGAGCCTACAAATCTTGAACACTAGAGCAGCTGGAATAAGATATAACGACTGCTAATACAATCTACAATCTACAAAAAACGGGAAATAAGAATATTCGGAAATAATTTACCAAAATAGTAAACATACATCTGCTCTGAAGCAGATGCATTTTGCAAGGAGTAAATGCTCCCAATTTGAAGCAAATACTCTCTTTTATTCATAAGAAAAAGAGTATTTGCTTTCGACTTTTAAGTATAAGGTTTTGCTTGAACTTTTATTCATACTGGATGAAGCATTTGCTTCAGATTTTGCGAGAAAAAGCAAATGCTCTTTTTTATTCATAGGGTAGATTGAATGACACATAAAAAAAGGGTTTGTGTGCCTCTTGGCGGCCATTTTAATTCAAGTCTGACAGCATCTTGGATAGTTCAATAAGAATCTAGAGTTTAACGCAAGCGCGAAGCGCAGTTCATAACCTCGTTCTCCTTCGTTTGACAAAGATAGACTTATGCGAGATCACATAACTTTATCTCTCTCTGTTTGCTTCAAAAACCGCACACTGGGTAAATGGGGAAGGCGCGATATACGTTAGTATAATAGGTATATGGTCATCATACTCATCATCCCTTGTGTTTACCTTTGACGTTGGGATTTTAAAATAATTAATTCCAGCTTTTAACAAATTTCCTTTCAAAATATTTCTAAATTATTGTGAGTGCGTTTTTTTAGGTCTTAAAACTCACAAAATTAAGCAATAAGCAGAAAAATACGGAGTCAACACAGAAAATGACACACCGTGCGTTCGGTATTTTTTTTCAGAGTTCTCCGAGCTTGAATTTACCATTCGTTTATTCAAAAAGTGTACTTGGAGCAGGCTCATTTGCGTTCGTTTATTAAAGTTTCGGCCACTCGGACACTGCGTTCAAGTGCTCTGTTCGCTCGCTGGTTACGTGATTATGGCTCTGCTCAGCACGCTCTACTCTTTGAGCAAAATACCTACCGAACGCAAGGACAATATTAAAATTTCCAATTTCGGAGTCTGGAAACTCGTGTAAAATTGCCCTTTCATTACTCAAAAACACAACTTTCATAGCCAAAATAGATCAAAAAAGCTATATAAATAATGAAAACTAAATTTTCCAAACTTGAATTTTGTCTCTGGAAGCTGGTAAGTTATTCTGAGATATTTTTTTTCTGGAAAAATTAACTCAAACTTCTTGATTCCAATGTCCAAAATGAAAAAAACTTACCAGGTTTTTTTGAAGTTTTTTGTCATGACTTCACATAATTCTGGATTCCAGTCACAATAAGTCTTGCAGATGAAAGATTAAAACTCCTGGTTATTAGTGCTGCCCTGTAACAAAAAGTTTATAATTTTAGTAAGGAAAGTTTTATTTTCAATAACTTACCTTATTACGTTTAGCAATAATTGTAAATTTAAGCTCAGTTTCCACACCACCCTAGAGGTACGAGCTATCGGCGCGTTTTTTTTTGTCAAGTGCTTTCCCCGTTAGGCCTAATGCACTTTGAAATTACACTTGTACAACCAAAACCGTCAACTATCCATTAATTCAACCTTCACTTCTCAGCTAGGAAGACACCACTGCAAACACTTACCATATACTTACGTTGTATATTTAGTGTAACAAATGAGATCCAGGCAACTATGGCATTAGGCTCCCCCGGGGCTTCCCTGCTTTAAAGATTCAGTCGAATCATGAACTGTTTTTCGGGAATTGGCACATATGTAATTTCACCTGGAAGAGAAAAGTGATAAAAGTTTGGATCCATCATTGTCAGTCAGTTGTGGCTACGTCTAGAAAAGGGATGCCTGGAAAAAAGAGCTTCATGTTAGTGAAAATTTGAATGTTTTATGTTAGAAATCACCTATTTATTCAGCTTCCAATATCCAGCAAACTTTTTTTTAAATGTAATCAATGTTCTGGAAAGACTTGTGGAAGCAACTTATGTTCAGGAAGATGATGTTATCTTCATCTGAAACACACAAAGCAAAAAATTTATTCAGCTGTTAATATTCTGGAAACAACTTATGTCCAAGGAGCTGCATTGTTTGAAGTTGATATTGCCTTCATCTGTAACACACAAATCAGAATTATCCAAAGAAAGCATTCAGCTGTTCCGTGTCCCTTTTGGGCTTGATCCAATATCGAAATTACATGGTACCAACACCCAACAGCATATCCGTGAATTCAACCCGCTCTCGCCCGTATGTTTTGCCGACTGCTACACATACCCGTGAGGTATATTAGTGCAACAAATGAGACCAGGGCAACTATGGCATTAGGTTCCCCGCGGCGCAGCTACTACCGAAAAGAAACGCTCAAACCACCAATGTTGGAGGATACTGATGAAATGGAATTTCAATTTGTTGATTGAGTGAATGAGAAGTTTACAACCAAATGCTCGATTATTATAGAGGGTGATCCAATTAGGATTTTGAAGTGAAATATAATGCACACTGTGCACTTTTGGTAGTTCCGAGGAGTATTTCAGTACCTAACTAAATTTTGTACACCTGCTATATTTGACTGCATTATGATGATAGTTGACTGCATTGAGTTTTGAGCAATATCTAACAAAATTGCAGGCTCCACTCGCAGCGACTGCTTACGATATTTCGTAAGTGTATATGGATTGTACACTACTTCATGTGACTGCACAGAATTTATGATGATTGCAAGCGACTGTTTTATGACTGCATGCAACTGTATTATGACTTCATGATTCCATATATGCCATTGACGGCGTGGGAGTCATTATTTTTAAAACACAATTGTAATTAGTTTGTCTTCCGAATAGAATGAATACATTATGCCAACGCAGCAATATCTGTGTTTTATTTCATTTCAAAATACTAAAGCACTAATAGTAGAACCTCGGTTATCCGAAATAACGTAGGGGGGGGGGTAGTACCGTTGTAGTACCCACCTCGGATAACTGAAAACTCGGATAATCCGAATAATGCACATATAATATGAATTATGAAGAGTGTAGGTATTCGTGACTGGCCAGTTAGAAATATAAATTATTTTCTGGGGTATCAGTCTAAGGGCTGAATAGGTCTCAGAACTTTTGTGCTACGCCCATATGTATATGTATTCTTGAAACTCGGTTAATACGGAGTATGGACATGCGTACCTCGGATAATCAGGATTTTAGACTGGCTCGATTAATCCAGAGCTCGGATAATTGCGACTCGGATAATCGGGGTTTTACTGTATATGTGGAAAATGTACTATTACCTTGCACTTACACATCTCAATAAAGGATTTTTACCACAAATAATGAATAGCCTATTTTTTTTTTGATCGGGCTCAGAAGATTCTGGACTTTGTTGGGTAACGTTAGAAAGAGGCTTACCTAAGAAATAGAAGTGGCACAATTTTTAGTGATATCCAATGAAATGCACTCTTATACAATTTATTTATTTTCTGGAAAACTACTGAAGGGAAAATTGTGAAACTTTCAGGGGGAAAAGAGGAAAGTTAGGAGCTCATTATACTAAAATTTCAAACTTTTCCAGTGGGAAATTATTGAATATGTAAGTACTTACCTACTACTAGGAGAAGGTTCCTATTATAGGCTCTCTAAGAGTCCATCCAACGACTTCTGGATTCTGTTTGCTTACCAGGAGGGCTCGCCTGAAAAAAATAACACGGCGGCAGAAAAATTGTTCATGTATATACAGGGTGATTAACGTAGCCCGTGCATTGGATTGCAGGTGGATTAGATACACCATCTATATTAATCCACCTGCATTCTGGAAAATTTCTAAAGCGGCGTTTACATTGTTATATAGTAAATAAATTAGTTACTTGCACCAGTAACCTGTAAGACAGCTACTAGTTCAATGTAAACCACATAGTTAGTTTCTAGTACCAGTAGTAGTAGTACTTGTACCAGTGTGCTGGCTAGGAAAGTAGATAGCT